>JAODAL010019993.1:22500-70572 GCA_025379985.1 Phyllomedusa bahiana
TTTTCCCGGCGTTTAGAGATTTTTTTGTAGCGCGTTCTGATTACCCGTGTAACCAGCCGCCTTTTTATTTCCGCCCTCCCTTTTTTTCCCGCCTGCCCGCCCTTGCCAGTTTCCCCACAAACCCCTCTGCCGTCCCCTACCTCCTGCTGTCCCCGACTACGTTTTTGGATTAGTTTGAAAAAGTGTCCCCCGGCCCCCATGCAAGCCTTCCGTCAGGGGTAACGCCTGGTAGCCTCACCCCGCACCAAGCCATCCCGTTTTGCGGCGGGTTTGGTGAAAAGGGGGCCTATTAGACTCCGTTCTCTGGCGTGGCTTACTACCTTCTTGCTTTGGGCCCAGCGAATTCCCCCGAACCCGTTAAGACAAAATGGCCATGGTTTCCGCCAGGGTACCCTTACCTGTACTTTGTGATGCCCTCAACGGCTTTTTCCCCAGAGTGCCAGCGTATTGACCAGCCGCCCCCCCTGATCAGAACCCTAGTGCTCGTCTCCCACCCCCCTGCGAAGCCGCTGCCCCCCCCGGCCCCATTTTGTCCCACCGGACCTTCTCTGCAACTGCCGCTTCCGTAGCTTTGGGGAGTCCCCCAAAATCCCGTGGCTTCATCAGTCAGTGCTCCACCACCTGGGATTTTGGGGGGGCCCTTCCCCCCCGGGGGGCTAAGGTGGCCTTTGAATTACCTTTTTTTTGGGGAACCCTTGGGTGGGCCACTGTTTAGGGGGACCGGGGGTGACCAAAACCCGGCGTTCTCAAATTTGGGGAAACCCCTGGCCGCACCTCACCCGCCGGGCGGGGCTTTGCTCCGTCCCCCAGGGCAAACCCCACGGGGGTCATACTTCGGCAGTTCCGCACCCTTCCCTCTGAATAAAGAGGAATAATGAGGCCCTGGTGGCAACCTTTGGAAAGGTTTTCCGGACCTATTGGATGGCTGCTGGCCCCGGGATTGCCGTCCATTTTGGGATGAACTATTCGTTGGGCCCTTCCGAATGACACGGTTTGGGAAAGACAACGAGCCCCGCTTAAAACGGGGGGTCCCCCTGCTCACCCCGGCTACCAAATTTGGCTCCCGCCCTTCCAATTTTTCCCCCACTACCTCTGCCAAGGTTCCGGAGGATAAACCCGAAAAATGAGAGAGCCCCCCCTGCCCGGGAAGAATATCCAGCGTCTCGGGCATTATGCTTTTTGTCCCCCCGGTTCGGGCCCACTTTTTTGGGGGATGCCCGGGGGTCCGGGGAAACTTGGCCCTTAGGGTTGGGGTAGTGGCGCCCCGGTGTCTTGCACTCTCTCCGTTGACCTTTCCCCGAAAGTCTGTGGAATTTCAGGGGGACGACCTTCCACCCCACCGCCTTCCGATTCGGGTCCCAGGGAAACTTTATCCCCAGGTCTTTGTCTCCAAGTTTCGCCCCGGGACCCCCTTTGAGAAACCCATGTACTCCCCGTTAGTGGCAATGCCAAAGGGGATGTGATTGGTTTTTCTGCAGGGCGCCCTTCTCTGCGATTGGGCCTAAAAGGAAACTTGAAGCTGCTGGCCTGCCCGCTCGTTGGATTCTCCGGGGCCTTATGGTTGAACAGAGTCCGACCTTGGAGGAAACAGGCCCCCAAATTATCCTTTGGGGCCCCCGGGTGCACTCGGCTCCCTTCCGGTTCTTGTTCTGCCCTGGGTCCGCTCCTGTAAACTTTTCAAAAACCTCTGTGGGTTTCCCCCCCGTATGGGAAAGGGCCCCGTGTTTTTTCCAAAAAAACAGGCCGAAACTCGCCCCCGCACCGCGTTCGATTGCCCCATTGACCTGCTCCCGGGGAAAACTCCCCCGAGGAAGGTCTACCCTTTTCTGTTCCAGGCAAAGGGCCCTGTCCGAATATATCCGAGACTCCGGAAGGGATTCTAGAAGTCCCCCTCGCCCGGGGGGGGCGGATTCTTCTTTGTAGAAAAGAAAGGAGGTTTTCTTTTGACCCTGTAGTTATCGGGGATTTTAATAAAATTACTTAAAAAATCGTCCCCCCTCCCGTGATCTGGGAATTGTTAAATCCCTCCGGGGGGAAAAGCTTTTTTTCAATTTGGCCCTCGAGGGGATAAACCCTGATTCGTATTTCGTTGGGACGAGTGGAAAAAGCCTTTAATACCAGAGATGGCCATTTTGAAGCCTCGTATGCCTTTTGGGTCTTGAAGCTCCACGGTTTCAGAACTTTGTTAAAGAAATCCCTTTTCCGGACCCCTTTCCCCTGCGTGATTGTCTACTTGACGATATTTAAAACTTCTCCCCCGACCTGGAGAACCGCCCACGTCCGCCAGGTACTGACGTCCGGGGAACCAGATACCTAAACTAGAGAATGCCTTTCGAACGCCCTCATTGCCCTTCAAGGGTTACATGTTTCGGATCAGGGGCTCCAAAAAGGGGCCTTCAAAGTTGTTGGGTCCCCACAATTGACTGGGGTCTCCCCCTCCATCCACGTTTTTGGGTTTTCGCGATATTACAGACAATTATTCCCCATTTCTCCATGTGTGACCCCGCTGGGGGCCCCTCAGAAGAAAAAATGCCCAACCCCAAATCTGGCCCCTGAGGCTCAAAAAGATTTGATCGCCTCAAATAGCATTGGGGTTCCACCCGTGCTGTCTCGCCGACCCGCAACGCCCCTTTTTATCTCGAGGTGACGCCCCCTCTGGGCCCGGGAGCGGTTCTCCTCCGAAGTCCCCTCCCAAAACCCCCGTACTTGCGGGTTTTCTCCAAATTTCTCCCCGCCCAAAAAAACTTTCTATCGGGGATGGGAATTGCTGGCAATTAAATTTGGCCCCGGAAAAATGGGCACCTGTGGGGGAGGGTTGTCCCCCACCCATATATTTTCACCGATTTTACAAAGAATCTTTTTACCTGCAGTCTGCCCAACGGCTGAAAACCCCGCAAGTGGTGGTATCTTTTTCGCCCTTTGATTTTCTTCTTTTTTCGAACGGCTGGCAAGAAAATCGGCAGACGCCCCCTCTGTCCCTGACAGGGGGGTGGGGCCTCTGCAGATATAATTCCTCCTGAGCGTTCCCCATGGGGGCTCCATGGGCCTTCGACACCTGCCTCCCGGAAGACCTAGTACGTCCCCCAGCATCGTACCCGAAATGGGGACACGCCCCGCAAAATGTGGGCACCGGAGCCCCTAAGTCTAGCAACTAAACTCCCCTTACTATTGGTGGCCCACTCCGCTCGGGGTTAGAGACTTTGTCCTGACCGTGACTCCCCTTTCCCGTAAAAAGGCCCCCGGCTAGACCCTGGGTTGTCCCCCCTCTCCCGGTTCCCCGAAAACCTTGGTGCTATTGCTGGATTTTGTTACGACCTCCCCGCCTCCTAGGTAACAGTATTGGGTATAGTCGCAATTTTTTAAAAAAGGCCCCCCTTTTTTTCCCCTTTCCCGGGGGTTTCCCTCACTTCCCCCTAGCCCCCGCACTTTTCCCCCTTTTTTGATACACGCTTCCCCTTTATATGTTTGATAGGGGGGCCCGTTGTATCGAAATTTGGCGGGCCCTGGGCTCAATTGGATTCGTTGATCTCCTCCCCATATCATCCCCCCAACGGGAGGTGGGAGAGGGTCAACCAAATTGTAGGTACTTTTCTCGACATTTTTTTTGTCCGCTGCCAGGATAATGGTCTGACCTCCTCCCCTGGGGGAATTTCATTAATTTCCCTTTGATTTTGAACCGCTGGGCCTCCCCTTTTTTATTGTGTTTGGGCTGCATCCCGCCCCCCTCTCCCCCTGGGGGCCTCCCCCCCCCCCCTGTGACGTCCTGCGTGGTGCCCAAGTACGGGACATCAAAAACACTCGGCAAGTTTCTCGACGGCCCTTTTTCGGGTTCCTCCCCACTAAATTCGGCCGTTTTGGGACCGGAGACCCCCTCCCGTATTTAAAGGGGGGATGGGTTTTGGGTATTGGTAAATAAACCACTTCAAAGTGCCCCCACAAGTTGGGGCCTAAGTATCTGGGCCGGGGGTACTCCGGGAGCTTAACCCGGTACCCCAAAGTCCCCTTTCCTCCCCCTCTGCGTGTCCCGAACGCCTTCCCTGTTTCTCTCCTCAAGGGGTGGTGCTGAATGCTTTTCCCTAGATCTGTTGCCCCCTCCCCCCGGCCCAAATTGATCCACTTTTTAGGGCAAAGGGGGGGTGCTGGCGCAGAAGACAGTAAGGGGGGAAAACGGTTCTTTTCCCTTGTTGGGGGGGTTTGGGCGGAGGACGGTCGTGGGGGAAACCCAGGCCCCAAATGTCCCCTACCTTCTTTAGGTTTAAAAAAGGGGGGGGAGACAAAGGGGGGGGGGGGGGGGGGGGGTATGGCAAGGGGGTCGCGGGCCCGCTGCCCCCCCCCGGGCCCCCGGGGCTCCGGTGCGGCGGTGAGTGCCCCCGACCACCCGCTCCTGTCCGGCCCCGGCGTCCTCCCCTTACCCCCCCCGCGCCCCGGGGGAAAAGTGTCCCCCCCCGGGCCCGGGCCCCCGGGGCGTGCCGTGCTTTTGGGCGGGGCGCCGGGTTCTCTGGATTTTAAAGGGGCCGCGCCCCCATAATTTTTGGGAATTCCAGGCGTGGTTCTATTTAAGGGTAAAGCCCCCCGCACTTCTGCCATCCTTTTTGTGTTACCCTGCGTTTAGAGAGTTTTGTAGTCCTGTTCTGATTACCCGTGTACCAGTCCGCCTGCTTACGTTTCCTGACCTTGCCTGTTTGCCGCCTGCCCTGACCATCTGCCAGTCTCTGACCACGAACCTCTGCCGCCTGCCCTGACCTTCTGCCTGTCCCCGACTACGCCTCCGGATTACGATTCTGTACCACGTTGCACCTCGGCCGCCATCGCAAGCCAGTCACGTCAGGGGTAACGACCTGGTAGCCTCACGCCGCAGCAAGTCCATCCCGCTTTGCGGCGGGTTCTGGTGAAAACCGGGGGCTACTTAGACTCCGTTCCCTGGCGTTGCTTAGCTACCATCTCTTGCATTGGTCCAGCGAATCCACCGAACCCGTTACACCCGCTGATTGTTTTTGTGGCCAAAATTTCCTTTACGGAAAAGACATCAGAGGTATTGGCCACCGGGGCAGGAGCAGACACCTTACGGGAAAATCTGTTAAAAACGACAGGCTTAAGGAGGGATACATGGAAGGAGTTCAGGATCGACAATGTGGGGGGGGAGTCGGAGTTTGTAGGCCACCGGGTTGATTTTTTTGAGGACTACAAAAGGACTGAGGTAGCGGGGCCCCAGCTTATAGCTGGTGATCTTCAAACGAACGTATCTAGATGACAACCAGACATCCCCAGGGGCAAATGAAGGGGGAGGTCTGCGGCGCCTGTTCGCTTGCTTCTTAGTCTGGGCAGAGGCCTGTTGCAGGGCCTGCCGAGTGTCACTCCAAATGGACTTGAGGTCACGGACCAGGGAGTCCACGGCAGGGACGTCCGAGGCCTCAGCCAGCGGGAGGGGTGGGCGGGGATGAAGGCCATAAACAACAAAGAATGGAGAAGCTCCCACCGCCTCCGAATCTAAAGAATTGTATGCAAATTCTGCCCAGGGTAACAAGCTGGACCAGTCACCCTGTCGGGCAGATACAAAATGGTGTAGGTAGTTCTCTAGAATCTGATTTACCCTTTCCACCTGCTCGTTAGTCTGGGGATGATATGCTGAGGAAAAATCTAGGTTCACTTTAAGCTGGGAACAGAGGGACCGCCAGAACCTGGACACAAACTGCACCCCACGATCTGACACGATATGCCGAGGAAGGGCGTGTAAACGAAAGACATGTGAGAAGAAGAGGGTCGCAAGGCGAGGTGCAGAAGGTAACCCTGGCAATGGTACAAAATGCGCCATTTTAGAGAAGCGGTCCACAATGACCCAAATGACGGTGTTACCGGCAGAGGATGGAAGGTCAGTAATGAAGTCCATTGCAATATGGGACCAAGGGAGGTTAGGGATGGGCAGAGGTTGCAGCAGCCCCGCCGGCCTGAGGTGGGAAGCTTTGTTGCGCGCACAGGAGGAGCAAGATCCAACAAAGTCCCTAACATCATTGACTAAGTCTGGCCACCAATAGTAGCGGGCGATCAACTGCCCGGTCTTACGAACCCCCGGGTGACCGGCCACCTGAGAGCAATAACCCCAATTCAGGACTCTCCTACGAAGCGTGGGGCGCACGTAAGTCTTGCCAGGGGGTCGGAGATCCATAGGGGCTACAGTGATCAGGCGGTCAGGAGGAATGATGTGACTAGGTGGAGACTCTTCACCCAAAATGTCGGAGGCACGTGATAGGGCATCGGCTTTAATGTTCTTCTCTGCTGGACGGAAGTGAATCACAAAGTCGAACCGTGAGAAGAACAGGGACCAGCGGGCCTGCCTGGGGTTAAGACGCTGAGCCGTTTGAAGGTAAGCCAGATTTTTGTGATCTGAATAAATAGTGATCGGATGACGGGCCCCCTCCAGCAGATGACGCCATTCTTCGAGGGCTAATTTAATTGCCAGCAATTCACGGTCTCCAATGGTGTAGTTTTTCTCGGCCGGGGAGAAGGTTTTTGAGAAAAACCCACAAGTAACCGTCTTGCCCTTAGAGTCCCGCTGAGAAAGCACTGCCCCTGCTCCCACAGAAGAAGTGGGAGCAGAGGCGAATGCCGCCTTGAGCTGGGTGAAAGCCTCTCTGGCCGCCTGTGGCCATTACAGAGACCGAATGGCATAACTAAGTATTCAAAATGCCCGTCTCGGGTGTTGAATCTGTTTTCCACTCGTCACCTTCCCAGATGTGAATGAGATTATAGGCTCCTCGCAGATCCAATTTGGTGAAGATCTTTGCCCCTCGTAGGCGATCAAAGAGTTCGGTGATGAGGGGCAATGGGTAGCGGTTCTTCACCGTAATCTTATTAAAATCATGGTAGTCTATGCAGGGTCGGAGCGAGCCATCCTTTTTCTCCACGAAGAAGCAGCCGGCGCCAGCCGGGGAAGAGGACTTATGGATGAATCCTTTCCTGAGATTCTCCTGTATATAGTCCAAAAGGCCTTGGTTTCTGGCACGGAGAGTGGATAGACCCTGCCCCGCGGAGGGCTAGTACTGGGCAGGAGACGCCGGCAGCGGAGTGGGACACACCGGGCGAGGTGCCACCAGACAACGGAGCTGGCAATCTTGTCCCCAATGTATGACTTCACCAGTCTTCCAGTCCAGAACAGGTGCGTGTTGCTGCAACCATGACAAGTCCAGCAGGACTGCCGACGAGGAGTGGAGCAGCACATAGAAGGAGATCCTCTCAGAATGCAGCGCCCCTATGCGCATAGTAACAGGCTCCGTGTGACAACGGATTGTATCGCGCAAGATCTCACCACTTACGATGGAGATGACCAGCGGTTTCTCGAGGCGAACCATCAGGAGCTGAAGTTTTGATACCAGGACGGCATCCATGAAATTCCCGGCTGAACCGGAATCCACGAAGGCAGGAACTTGGACACACGATCCAGAACTCGTAACGAGCGGCACCGGCATGGTGAGACGTGGAGAGGGACTACTAACACCTCGGGACGCCTCTCCTACGTGGCCTAGGTGCGAGCGTTTCCCGAAAGTGGGCGAAGCGGACCGTCTCGCCGAAAGTGCTCCGCACTGGCGCAGTAGAGACAGAGATTCTCTGCGCGGCGACGGGACAGTTCCTATTCCGAGAGGTGAGCTCGGTCCACTTGCATGGGCTCATCACCAGTGTGCTGAGGGAGAGGCAGAGGTGGCCTTTGGAAGACCGGAGCAAGACGCGGGAACAGACGAGGCCGGGCAGATGCACGTTCCTGGCGAAGCTCTTCTTGCCTTTCGGAAAAACACACGTCAATGCGTGTGGCCAGGTGCATCAGGCCCGACAGAGATGCCGGGAGATCCCTCGCTACCAGGGCGTCCTTAATCCTGCTCGAGAGGCCCTTCTTGAAGGTGGCACAGAGGGCGGCCTCATTCCAGGTTAACTCCGAGGACAAGGTGCGGAATTGAATGGCGTATTCTCCCACCGATTAGTCCCCCTGGCGCAGAATCAGGAGAGCAGTCTCAGTGGAAGACGCTTGCGCCGCTCCCTCGAAGACGCACCAGAACTCCCTAAAGAAGGCCTGCAGATCGCTTATCACAGGGTCCCCGCGGTCCCAGAGGGTTGTCGCCCAGGCCAGAGCCTTCCCAGAGAGCAGACTGAGGACAAAGGCCACTTTTGCCCATTCAGATGGAAAGTGAGCAGTGGCCGGCAAAACCTATTACCGGCGCACTGTCCCTTTACATTTGAGAGAACCGGCGCGCGCGTCCTAAGGATCGGGGCCGCGCGCGCTGGCCCACAGACAGTGTCGGGGAAGCAGGAACGTGGACTGGTAAGTGGATGCGTCCGAGGGGATGCGTGCGTCCGTGGACCGCAACGCCTGCCTCGGGCGCCAGCTGGGGCGCAGGTGAACGAGTGCACCCGTAGCCCGAGCTGCGGGCTGCGGTGCCACTCGTTACACCTGTATTTTACTGTAGAATAAAAGCTGACTGCGACCAGGTTTGAAGAAAGGCCATGTGTCCGAGCATCATTCCGCTTGCCAGAGAGATCCTGGGATGGCCAAGATGGCATCCTAACACAAGTAAGGCTTTACTATATATATATATATATATATATATATATATATACACATATAATACAGGACAGTGAACAAGAGCACTGAGCTTGAAACGCGTCTGTTGGGCGCATTGCGGTTTGGCATATGTACATATGGCTGCTTTTTATATGTGTTGAAATAAATATATGAGTATTTACCATTACCGGGCGAAGAAGTTGTTTGCTGTGCATCCCGTACCACAGAGCTGCATAGGCACTTCAGAATCTTGTTGTTGTTGTGTATATATATATATATATATATATATATATATATATATATATTAAGGCGGTGCGACCTTAGAAGATCGCCTTTCTCCGCCACTAGAGGTACTGCAGCAGCTGAGTTCCAAGGTATGAGTTACCAAGTTGCTGGCTGTCAGTGAGGAAGGCCAGCAGTCTGGCAAGGGTAACCAGGAGTTAATTACTCAGGTGGTAATTAGGAGAGTTGCTCAGCTGCTTGTCCAACCCAGAGGCCTGTTAAATAGTCTGGTCTTCAGTGTACCAAGGGGGGAGCGTGGCTCACAGTCAGTAGAGGATGCGTGCAGGCCCTGCCTAGGAGAGTATCCTGGGTGCTTACCCCCTAGGCTTGAGAGAAGCCAGGCCCAAGGATTATACTATACAGTGTGAGTACATGCTTGTGGGGCTGGGTAGTAGACCCAGACCACTGCTAGAGAGGGACTCTCTGTACGTTTAGTTAGTGGCTGGACGGCCTAGGATTTATTTTGGAATGCTGTATATGTTTTCACTGTACTGAAGAATAAAGCTGGCGTAGTCCAGATTTAATGAGAAACCTGTGTCGACCTGCTGTTCCGTTTACCTAAGCGGCGATCCCAGAGTGAGAGTGTCCCCCAGGCCGGGCCAAGATGGCGGCCGAACAGGAGTGAACGCTTACATATGGTGGAGGTATGCAATGGGCACCTCGGCCTCAGGACTGACACAGTAACTAAAGTAGCGCTGTGGAGCAAGAATTGGTGCATGTGTGGCACAATTGAACGGGCACAAGAGTGCTGAACCAGTGGAATGGTGAATTTTGCACAGTGTTGGGGCTGCAGGGGCTAAGTTAAAGGGCCAGCAGCCAAACCATTACTGCTTCTAAAAAGTGACTGTGCATTGGAAAGACTGGTTTGCTGATCCTGCAAGGCTGCATAGGATTGCTGCAGCCGCTTTGAAAGGGCAAGACCCCCCAGCACAGGGACTGTGTGATTGTTGGAAAGAGACTGGTGCTGTCTGAAGCTTTTACCAGCAGCAAAAAGCATGGGTCGCAGGAAGCAACCAAGGCCCTGGTGGGGAAGGGAGGTCACGTGTGAGTTAGTGCACCACAGGGCCACCCAACATGTAGCACCAGATGACTGTAACCAACCAAAGCCCTGGTGGGGATGTTTACAGGACGGTTGCTATGAGAAATGTCTGGATGCTAAAAAGCCCAGGCATGGCAAAACCAAATCACGGCAAGGCCTGGATTCAGTGATTACCAGGAGCAACCCAGCTCTAAAGCAGGAACGGGTCAGGGTAGTCCAGCTTGAGGCGCGAACAGTAAGAACCGTGTGGATGCGAGTGGATGGGTTCCCACTAATGGTTGTTCTGGACTGGGAGGAAAAAGTCTCCAGAGTACGCCCGATACATAATGTTCTTTCTGAAGATCCAACCAGAATCTGGTAAGGCTGTGACTATATGTTTTGAGACCTGTCTTGGGACTGTCGATCATGTGCTTGAGGTATATGAGGAGCTGTGGGTGGGAATCATACTTGGCAGAGACTTTCCGTTTTTCGGGCAGTTATGGGGGCCAGAGGTGGCACCAGATTTGGAGGGTGCTATGTTTGGGAACGTGCCCCCTACAGAGACTGTTGTGCCACTGCCTAAAAGGGAAGAGCCAGAATTGTCCTCTGTTAAAGTCCCTAAGAACAGGGTGGGCGAATCCCCACTGATTAGCAGTTTAAATGGCGCCCAAAGATTTTGATAAACAGATGCCCAGATAAAAGGGAGTCGCTAAGTGACCTCCATGCTGCCGTTTCCAGGGGCAACCAACTTCATCCGCAGGGAACCGCTGCCACCGTCCCGCAGAGGGAGTCCAGCTGGAGGTGTCCCACAGCGGCAGGAGGTGTTGTTGACTGTTTTTTCACCAGGGAACCAGAGAAGTCACAGCCCCAGATCTGGGAGTTCCAGGAGGGTGGAATCCCACCTCTGTTTGATGAGGACTGTCACCAAGATGTGTCCAGAAGGTCCAGGGTCATTGTACAAAGCGTGGAGACCCGCCTGGAATGGGGTAAGACTGTTCCTGTTACTAATGACACATCAAGTGACACTGTTAAACGTACACATGAATTGTGTGAGGACTTGGCTGGGCTGGACGGAGTTCCAGAGGTGCCGCCAGGCCAGAAGACTCCAGGAAGCAGTTGCAGGACTGTTGGAGAGGGTCTGGTCAAGTCTGATGGACTCAATGTATTACATGCTGAGTCGTCTATTGAAAATGTTATTTTTGTGAAAAATGCTCTGTCTGAACAGGAGGGTGCCAGTAGCAGTCAGACGTCTGCACCTGTGAAAGAAACATCCCCGCACATGACTGCAGTAAGTCAGTTAGACAGGGCTAATGAGAGATGTGCCCAGGTAAAGGTGTCCCTGGACAATAATGAAGTTAGTCCTTAATGTAAAAGGTTGCACACCAACACTATAATTTTCAATTCATAGAAAAAAACTTTATTGAGCAATATAATAATCAACCGGCTTCATAAAACGCATAGTCAGTATATTTTCATTTTTATATATGTAATTAGATTCATATGTTCTGACGTTTCGGTCCCTAATCGGACCTTTTTCAATCGAATCTCTAAAAATAATAAAAACAATAACAACGAGATGTTAATATTTCACCAAACGTTAGTATACACGACAATTATCGTTAATATATTGTTGTTAATGACATAAAAACATTTTAAAACCATTTTACTCACTTCCCAAAAATTTACATTTCTTATTCAGTTCTTGAGACTTTTTATACCCATTAGAATACAATGGCATAAAGGACAATCATAAGTATATATAAATGTATACAAAGATAGATGGTTTGTCATTATATACAAAATTTCAACAATAACCACGGCATTAATCCATGGCAATCAAGAGTTAAACAAACGACAGAAGAAAAAAAAAATAGCAAAGAACAGAAACCAAAAATCAACCTCTGCAACTATTTAAAATATATTGCTTCAATCACCAATTTAGACTAGCACATCACGAAATAATGTACCTTTCAAAAAGCGTCTGTGAGCATACATCACGACATAATGTACCCAATACAAAAGATGCTTTATATATATAGCTCCCAATTCCCTATTTAAATGAGAAAATCGCCATACTAGGAATTTTTCCAAGATGTATCGTTTTAAAAAAAAAAGGGGGGAAAATTCTACAAAATATCCCATTCAAAAGACCCATATACATTTTCCTCTATCTTCTATATTGGCTCACAACTAATTATCCACATATGATCTCAATGGGCACATAAATATTCATGTAAAAAACCAAAACAGCTACCCTTATTTTCTATCTGCTATCTAACATTAGCGGCAAAACTAAAAAAACAACACGATCTTAAATCACAAAGGCATACAGAATATATATGTATTCTTTCCATATAACTTACAACAATTGGTCCACATATAATCTCCATATATAGTCTCAAATGGGTGCATAAGTATTCATATTAACAAATCGAACAGCTACCCTTTTTTCATCTATTATCTCACATTAGCATAAAGTTCCAAGGACATCTAAAAACTTAAATCGTAGACGCTTACCTCATGCGCACAGCGCCATGGAGTATATGGAGCCGGGAAAAAACATCGAGTAACTGCGGGTTTTTTATCATCCGCGCATGCGCAATGCTCTGCCCTCATCAAACATGGGTGCCGAAATATACAGCTCCACGGCGGTGCGCAACTCGCGTCACCCGATGACAAAAACGGAAGCTATTTATCTGTCCCTGATCTTAATTAAGATCCAACGTTGTAAGTTTTTGATCATGAATTTAAGTTACTATGCTCAGATTTTGCAAATTTCATTCAATAGATCAATATTATGAGTGTTGGAGAATAAAAATTTTGTATTTATAACAATATGTAAAGGGACAAAACCACTATAGACGTCCTAAAATGTATTAAATGTATAGCTATATTTCCCTCCTGGTTTTAAACGAATAGCTGAACTACATACCAAGAAAAATACCATTTTTTTTAAAAAAGGGGGTGTTATAAACAATGAGGAGGAAAGATAAAATATCCTCAAATAAACATAAAAATATCATGATAAATGCTCACAGACACAGTCATAGTCCAATTGTTATTAACAACAGAGTAAAATCATCTTTACAGAAGAGCAACTACAACTGCAATTGCAACTATCATCTTGTCCTAGTTATCTCATCTTAGTTACAAAAAATTACAGAAAATTCCAGCATGATGTACAAAACTGGCCAAAAAACGAATTATAACCATATCAACCATCTTGATTTATAATCATGTCCAAAAATCGAACAGTAATATGCATAATGTATAATTAGAGATTAATGCAGAAGTCAAATTCTCTGTTGAGTCCCTTCGGGGTCAACGTCTCTAAACGATGAATCCAAAATGATTCTCGTTGTTTTAGTAGTTGTACTCTATCTCCTCCACGCCGAGGTATTTGTACAGAATCAACTACTTGATAACGCAGCTGTGATACATTATGTCTACATTCAGAAAAATGTGCTGGAATTGGTAAAAGCAATTCATTCCTTCTGATGGTCGATTTGTGTTTTGCTATGCGGTCCCGCACACGCTGGGTGGTCTCCCCAACGTATGCGAGACCGCAAGGACACTTTATCACATAGATCACGAACTGAGATTCGCACGTATAGAATTGCTTTATCCTAATCCGCTTACCCGTCTGCGGATGAGTCAAGTATTCTCCCTTAATAATATTCGAACATTGGCCACAACCCAAACATGGATAAGTGCCGGTTTTTTGGCAGTGTAGGAATGTCTGTCTCGGGACTTTAATAAGACTACCCACATCAGCTCTAACTATTTTATCTCGTAAATTAGAAGATCTCTTATAACAGCTGATTGGGGGAGATTTGAATTCCTCGATTTTAGGATACGATTGATGTAATAAAGGCCAATATTTGCGTACCGCTCCCTGTACTTTCTCCACAAAGGGATGGTACGTGGTGATACAAGCAATACGTTTCGTTTTCTTGTTGTCTACTACACTGGAATTTCCTGTTTCATCTATATATGTTTTTTTTCCTTCTAAAAGGGACTCAGGATATCCCCTCTGTGAAAATCTATTGGCCATTTCTCTCAACCGAATGTCTCGTGTATTCTTATCTGTTACAATCCTATCAACCCTCTTAAATTGGGACCTAGGGAGAGCTCTTTTGACCGATTTCGGGTGGTTACTATGATACTCTAAAAGACTATTACGGTCCGTTGGCTTCTGATAGAGGTCAAAATGTAACCTACCTACAGAATCTTTCTTAATCATGGTATCCAGAAAATTAATCTCCGTTCCACTAAAATTTACAGTGAAACCCAATTCTGGATATATCCCATTCAAGAATTCAACAAACTCCAGAATAGATGACTCCGGGCCGCCCCATATGCAAAAAATGTCATCTATGTAACGAACCCAAAACTTTGCATGATCACGAAACAAATGATTGTTATAGATGTATGATTCTTCTATTTCTGACATATAAGCATTTGCATATGGGGGGGCCATGTTAGAGCCCATGGCCGTACCCCTCCTTTGGATGTAAAAAACATCTCCGAAGATAAAATAATGCTCCTCCAATATAATTTGGAGTAAATCCAGACAAAAATCTCTCTGTTCTAAATTCAAATTAGACTATTTCTCTAGTACCATTCTTGTAGCCCTCATGCCCTTATTGTGCTCAATTGAGGTATAGAGGCTATTGACATCTAATGTCAACAGCAAATCTCCATTATCAATTGATTGAATAGCTCGTAACTTCTAGAGGAAATCGGTGGTGTCTAAAATGAAAGATTTAGTATGACGGATTACTGGTGATAGTATCCTATCTAAAAAAATGGCTAGAGGGGACAAAATTGACTCTGTGGATGCAACAATGGGGCGACCCGGTGGATTCTCTAATCTCTTATGTATCTTTGGCAATACATAGAATACCGGGACAATAGGATTCTGTTTTGTCAAATAATTTACAGTAGAGACATCAATAATTTGTTTCTCTAGATATTTGGATAATGTTGACCTAATCCGTTCTTGTACTCTTTTTTCAGGATTATGTGTAAGTTTCTCATAGGTTACGGTATCAGCAAGTTGATTTTTAATTTCCTGTAAATAGTCTTCTTTATCTAAAATAACGATAGCTCCGCCTTTATCGGCTGGTTTTATCGTTATAGAGGTGTTATTCTGTAAGGATTCTAATGCCATCCGTTCTTCAATAGAAATATTTGAAAGATATTTAAGTTTACCCTGTTTTACTTCCGTTAGAATTTTATCAATCTCAATCTGTGTGAGGGATATATATGTTTCTACCGGATGATGGTTCTTGGGTGGCATATATTTGCTCTTTTTAAAAAGACCTAGATGTTTAAGCGAAAGTACATTCTGATCAGTGGATTCCACCACATTATCATCACAGAATTGAACTTTTAGTCATACTGCTCTAAAAAATCTTTGTAGCTCTTGTTCCAATATAAATGTATTGAGGGGACAACTTGGGCTAAAAGATAATCCCTTCTGTAAGAGGGAAATCTCAGCAGGAGATAGATTGGTTTTAGAAATATTTACCACAAGTGAATCCCCCTTACCTGTGACCGAGTCTGTATGTTGGAGCCCACTACTGGTCTTCTTCCTCTTCCCCCTCCTTGTTTTCCTTTTTTGGCCCTGCCTCGACCCTGTCCTAAAAAAGGATGATCTCTATAGGAGGAAGCAGATGTATCGCTCTCAGATGATGAGATATGATCATAACCGGAATACACATATCTATCCCCATAAGACCTCTCCCATTGCCATCTGTAAACACGTTTCGTCTGGTAGTCCTCTAAATCTCTCAAAATTTTTTTTCTTTTATTGGACTCGATGTATTTCCTATGTTCTTCAATTATTTTTCCAGTTTTTATTTTAATGTTGTTCCAATCTTCTTCCGGAGTACTAGCTGTCAGTTGCTCCTCTATACAGTTAATTTTCTCATTCAATTCATCAATCGACTTGTGTAGGAATTCCACATTAAGTAACATAATGTCCAATGAACATTTATTCAGGATCCCTTCAAAACGTAACTTAAAGTCTATATCGTCCTGAAAAAAAGTTGGACGCAGATGACAACGAAGACCTCTTGGGATGCGATTGTTCCTATAATATTCCATTAATGTGCTACAATGCAATTGATATGCAACTAATTTGCGTTTTAATCTTTCATAGTCCCTTGCCTTAAACTCATGATGAGGGACATGGAGAAACTCCGTGGGGAGTTGCATTCTGGCCATAATTTGTTGGGCCGTTGAATCATCATAAGAAAAACCTTGTGCCATTGTATTGGTGCTCAAAAGACAAAAAAACGACAAATGTAAAGGATATGTCTTTGGCACTCTTCAGTTAGGGGTGGGTGCACACCAAAAAAATTGTATCAGTCCTTAATGTAAAAGGTTGCACACCAACACTATAATTTTCAATTCATAGAAAAAACTTTATTGAGCAATATAATAATCAACCGGCTTCATAAAACGCATAGTCAGTATACTTTCATTTTTATATATGTAATTAGATTCATATGTTCTGACGTTTCGGTCCCTAATCGGACCTTTTTCAATCGAATCTCTAAAAATAATAAAAACAGTAACAACAAGATGTTAATATACACCAATCGTTAGTATACACGACAATTATCGTTAATATATTGTTGTTAATGACATAAAAACATTTTAAAACCATTATTACTCACTTCCAAAAGTTTACATTTCTTATTCAGTTCTCTGAGACTTTTTATACCTATTAGAATACAATGGCAAAGAATGACAATCATAAGTATATATAAATGTATACAAAAGATAGATGGTTTGTCATTATATACAAAATGCAACAATAACCACGGCATCTAATCCATGGCAATCAAGAGTTAAACAAACGACAGAAGAAAAAACAATAAGCAAAGAACAGAAACCAAAAATCAACCTCTGTAACTATTTAACATATTCTGATTCAATCACCAATTAGACTAGCACATCACGAAATAATGTACCTTTTAAAAGCGTCTGTGAGCATACATCACGACATAATGTACCCAATACAAAAGATGCTTTATATATATAGCTCCCAATTCCCTACTAATGAGAGAATCGCCATACCTAGGAATTTTTCCAAGATGTATCGTTTAAAAAAACAAGGGGGAAAAATTCTACAAAATATCCCATTCACAAGACCCATATACATCTCTCTATCTCTCTATATTGGCTCACAACTAATTATCCACATATGATCTCAAATGGGCACATAAATATTCATGTAACAAACCAAACAGCTACCCTTATATCTATCTGCTATCTAACATTAGCGGCAAAACTCAAAAACAACCCGATCTTAAATCACAAAGGCATACAGAATATATATGTATTTCTTTCCATATTAACTTACAACAATTGGTCCACATATAATCTCCATATATAGTCTCAAATGGGTGCATAAGTATTCATATAACAAATCGAACAGCTACCCTTTTATTCATCTATTATCTCACATTAGCAATAAAGTTCAAGGACATCTAAATCTTAAATCGTAGACGCTTACCTCATGCGCACAGCGCCATGGAGTATATGGAGCCGGGACAAACATCCGAGTAACTCGCGGGTTTTTATATCATCCGCGCATGCGCACTGCTCTGCCCTCACCAAACATGGAGTGCCGAAGTATACAGCTCCACGGCGCGTGCGCAACTCGCGTCACCCGATGACAAAAACGGAAGCTATTTATATGTCCCTGATATTCATTAATATCCAACGTTGTAAGTCTGGATCATGAATTTAAGTTACTATGCTCAGATCTTGCAAATTTCATTCACATAGATCAATATTATGAGTGATGGAGAATAAAAATATGTATATATACACATATGTATAAGGGACAAAACCACATATAGACGTCCTAACTGTATTAAATGTATAGCTATATTTCCCTCCTGGTTTTAAACGAATAGCTGAACTACATACCAAGAAAAATACCATTTTTTTAAAAAAGGGGGTGTTATAAACAATGAGGAGGAAAGATAAAATATCCTCAAATAAACATAAAAATATCATGATAAATGCTCACAGTATATCATTAGAGATTGATACAGAAATCAAATTCTCTGTTGAGTCCCTTCGGGGTCAACGTCTCTAAACGATGGATCCAGAATGATTCTCGTTGTTTTAGTAGTTGTACTCTGTCTCCCCCCCCGCCGGGGTATTTGTACAGAATCAACTACTTGATAACGCAGCTGTGATACATTATGTCTACATTCAGAGAAATGCGCTGGAATTGGTAACAGTAATTCATTCTTTCTGATGGTGGATGTATGTTTTGCTCTGCGGGCCCGCACACGCTCGGTAGTCTCCCCAACGTATGCGAGACCGCAAGGACACTTTATCACATAGACAACAAACCGAGATTCGCACGTATAAAATTGCTTAATCCTAATCCGCTTACCTGTCTGCGGATGAGTCAAGTATTCGCCCTTAATAACACTCGAACACTGACCACAGCCCAAACACGGATAAGTGCCGGTTTTTTGGCAGTGTAGGAATGTCTGTCTCGGGACTTTAATAAGACTACCCACATCAGCTCTAACTATTTTATCTCGTAAATTAGATGAATAAAAGGGTAGCTGTTCGATTTGTTATATGAATACTTATGCACCCATTTGAGACTATATATGGAGATTATATGTGGACCAATAGTTGTAAGTTAATATGGAAAGAAATACATATATATTCTGTATGCCTTTGTGATTTAAGATCGGGTTGTTTTTGAGTTTTGCCGCTAATGTTAGATAGCAGATAGATATAAGGGTAGCTGTTTGGTTTGTTACATGAATATTTATGTGCCCATTTGAGATCATATGTGGATAATTAGTTGTGAGCCAATATAGAGAGATAGAGAGATGTATATGGGTCTTGTGAATGGGACATTTTGTAGAATTTTTTCCACCTTGTTGTTTTAAACGATCACATTCTTGGAAAAATTCCTAGGTATGGCGACGATTCTCTCATTAGTAGGAATTGAGGAGCTATATATATAAAGCTTCTTTGGTATTGGGTACTTTATGGTCGTGATGTTGCTCACAGGACGCTTTTTAAACAGGTACATTATTTCGTGGATGTGCTAGTCATAATTGGTGATTGAAGCAGCATTTGTTAAATAGTTACAGAGGTTATTTTTGGGTTTCTGTTCTTTGCTTTTTGTTTTTTCTTCTGTCGTTTGTTTAACTCTTGAAATGCCAGTGGATTAGATGCCGTGGTATTGTTGCATTTTGTATATAATGACATACATCTATCTTTTGTATCTATTTATATATACTCTATGATTGTCCTTCTATGCCATTGTTATTCTTATAGGTATAAAAAGTCTCAGAGAACTGTAATTAGAAATGTTAAACTTTTGGAAAGTGAGTAATATGGTTTTTAAAAATGTTTTTATGTCCTTTAACAACAATATATTATCGATAATTGTCGTGTTACTAACGATTGGTGTATATTAACATCTTGTTGTTATTGTTTTTTATTATTTTTAGAGATTCGATTGAAAATAAGGTCCGATTAGGGACCGTAAACCGTCAGACACAATATGAATCTACATTACATATTTAAAAATGAAAATATACTGACTATGCGTTTTATGGAAGCCGGTTTGATTATTATATTGGCTCTATAAAAGTTTTTTCTATGAATTGAAAAATTCATAGTGTATGGTGTGCAAGCCTTTTACATTACAGGACTGATACCAATTTTTTGGTTTGCACACCACCCTAACTGAAGAGTGACAAAGACATATCCTTTACAATAATGAAGTTTGTGTGAAGAGTAACTCCCCCCCCCCCCCCCCCCCCCCCCCCCACCAGCTTATTGAAATGGACAGTCCAGAGTGGGGCAAACCTAGCTCAGGTATGCCCCTAGAGGTGGATGGGGTTAACAGCGCTAGGGAGTACTGTAGAGGATGTGTGTTCATGAGAGAGATGATATACCAGGAGGAATGAACGGGGGTTAACACCAACAATACTCCAGGGGATGCTAAGGTGGTTGCCAAGTAGCAACAAGGTATCCTATGCTCTTCCGGGTGGGGGACAGTCATGAGTATGAATGCCCTGCAGTTGTAAGTGAAAACTCCTGGGTTCCAGATGGTCAAGGGGGTCTACCAATGGACCGGAGGCCTGTGGTGAACGTGAGCGCACACGTGCAAGTTACTGATTGCGCCCCAGTGGTAGTGGTGGACAAAACTGCACAAGTAGTGCTTGGTAATGTAGCTCCTGTGGTTTCGGGACCTTAGTTACAATCAGAGGTTAGTTAGTGCCCTGTGTGATAGCAGCTATAGCAGACTGGAAGGTCAGTTCATTCCCTGTAGGTGATAGTAGTGGAGTCTGAGTGTTAGTGCCGAGTTATGAGTCCCGGTAATAAAGTTTTTGATGGGCCATGAAGGAAAATGTGTTATTTTTTGATGAAACCAATGTCATCTCTAGATAGCAACTGAAGTTCTTCTGATAATCAGGGATCTAGAAGAGGTGTGAATGTGTTGCAAGAGCTACACCCTGCATGCCCGTGGTGATTGACAGGAAAGGCCGGGGAGACGGAATGTGGTTGCCCTGCTAAGTAGGGGTGAAGTTATTGGGGTCCAAGTGATAAACGTATCCCCAAGCTGCACCATTCCATAGCAGACTCGAGATGGAGAAGGGAATCGAAACCATGTAACAAGGAGTCAGATTTGACTTAAGGTAAACCAGAGGAGCCTTATAGCGTGCCAGGTTGCTGGAGTGGTTTCTAACGGATACTGAGAGTTCTTGCCGGGGTAATGGAGTACCGGAGATTGGAGAAAAGAATCTCCCCATTGGGAAGCTGCTAAGAACCACAGCAGAGGTGGGGTAGGTGCCCGAAGCACAAGTGACGGTCAGAGGAAAACGGGGGATAGATGACAAATAGTTGTGAGAGGACAAATATTGCAGTGTAGATGGAGGTAGAAGTAAGGGAAGACCATGCTCCCCATTGGGGAAGGAGCAGGTGGATAATCCCACTAGCAAGGACGAAAGTCAGGACACTGCGGTGGATACTGATCGAACAGAAAGGTGTGACAAGGTCCTAGGAAAGGGATTCTGTCCTCCCAGCCTGAGGTCTTAAACCAGCATAATGGAGATTAGTTTTGGAAAACAGGAGGCTGCACCTCAGGTCTACGAGATTGTAATGCCAGCCGGACCGGTCTCTAATGTTACAGAAGCAGGAGTACGATAAGCCCGCGTCAGAGGAAAGTAACCTGCTGAGATAGGAGAACATGGGTCAAATACAAGGGGTTGGTGGCAGTCCCCAGTTGAGGATAGGTGAGGACCGAAGGTCTTGTAGTGGAGAGAAGTCTAGGCCCCAGGGTGGTTCTGCAGACTCAGAACTACAAGACAGGAAGATGATCAGTGAGGAAAAGTGTATGGAAATGTCTCAGGATTATGGTGAGTAGTGCCATGATGGGTCTGTGGTAGAGAACAGTGTAGACAGAATGGTAGGAAAATGCTGCTACCAGTGGTGAGCGGAAGAGATACTCCTAGGATAGTTGCTGAGTTGTACGTTAGTGCAAAGACAAGCTCCAGCTCTATTGGGTTGAGAAAAGGAAAGGATTGTGACCTGGCGGTTGCCCAATATAGCCTGAGTGAGTGCTGGGAACCTGCAGTAGATCGCGTTCGTGTGGACTCTGGTACTTAGCGATTGAGGATTTAGGAGATGAGGTTACCCTGGGCATAGACAGGTAGAAGTCAGAGATAATCTCAGCAGTGATAGATCAGCCAGGGTACTCAGGAACAAGAGGATAGGCATAATCCTGTTAGTGAAGCGTTGTCCTTAGCGGTTACAAAACATAGAGTGGTAACTGGGTAGTGACAGCAAAGGTCTAGTCAGGTGAAGCCTGGGAAAAGAGGATAAGTAGGTGTGTTGGTGGTAAATGACGCATGTACTCTCTCTGTGGGAAAGTACTAGTGAGATCCTAAGAAATACCAGGCTGCGGGGTGTCTTGCAAGGATGGTACCCAGAATAGGTGCTTTGTCCCGGAGGAGTTCGTGCAAGTGTGAAAAGGCCTACGGCCTTTATCAAAGGGAGGGGTATGTGGCGGTGTGACCTTAGAGTTCGCCCGTTAGATCTCCTGATACACTAGTTTGTTTCTGAGCAATATTAGATAGAGAAAATCGCCTAAATAGATGTGTAGATAGGTGGTTGTTAGTGGGGATGTATGAAGCAAGCTTAGGGAATCAGTAGACAGCAATAGTTAGGGTAGTTTGGTATTGATCTGGTTGCATCTTTCCACACACCCAGAGCTGTTTTGTGGAGAGATTTGCAAGGCTCACATAACTCTCACTCTATACAATCTTACGCCATATAATTCATACTCGTGACCCAAAAAGTTCATTTTTGCCAATTTTGGGGGTTCAGTTATTGTATAACAGACCATTACCAAATCTCCTATAGAATGAAATCTATTTAAATAGTGGTTGGTTTCTGAAAATTATTCTGATTGAAGAAAAGTTTATTTTTGCAGTTTTGGGGTTCAGTTATTGCACAACACACCATTACCAAAATCGAGCTCAGTTTAATATTTACCTTTTGAAACGATGGAGGAGAAGTAGAAGAAAGTGGTAAAGCGAGCAAGGATGTGGAGCTAGAGGTATGAGACAAGCCACTCCTTCCAGTGTTCCAGACAACACAAAAGCGAGCACATCGTCAGTTCAGCAAAGGACCCGCGTTGTCTTCGCTTGCTCTTATGTTTCCCCAAGAAGTGGGTGGGGGATTTGTTTTCATCATGTATCCTCATTAGGACGATGTTCGCTTGCTACGGGCATGATACTGATCAATCTGTAATCTAGTCCAGCCCTGCGAGAGGCATAGTTCAAGTTCAAAATTGAATGGTGCTCCTGTGCCAGTTACCATGTACAGTTTCCAATACCTGTGTCTCCTATATGTGGTCAAAGCTTTTGGGCCCCCTCAGGACTGCAGGGCCACTTAGCACGCCTTCTAGACTACTGTGCTCCTATATCTACGCCCCTGCTTGCAAGCATGTCCTCATCTTTTACAGGTCTATTGAAGGAATGATGTAATTTTAGACTTCTCATTTTTTATGGTTAGTTTGGCTATGTTCCACACGGCTGATTTTGGGACGGATTTCAGTAAAAACCGAATGTCTGCTAGAAGATACTTGTCATTACGGTTAGAATCACAGTTCTCATAAGAGAAATATGAAGAAAGCTGGGGAGAAAGGACATCGCACATTGATCCCGCGGGGATAACCCGTGGATAATGAAAGTGTCTAGATGGGGCCGTGAGATGCCGGTCCCCCGAGCCCCTGTACAAACGCCGTAATTGCGGGCCAAAAATCATTCCGCAATTTCGGCGTGAAAATAAGCCCTGTGAGACATATGCACTTAGAGAATCAAAATATTTCTGACACTGAGTTGTCCACACATTCCTAGAGAGAGTTTATTGTTATGGGGAATGGTGATTACAGCTGTCCTCACCTGTAGGAGAACTCAAACTTTTTACAGGTTCACTTATCACTAAAATGAGTGCTAAATACTGATAAATGGTTGGTTACTTTATTCAGTTCTTCCCTTCTTATCATTTTCTTCCTTATAATTTTTAGAGAATGCCTTGATAATTTTAAAACAGTGTTTAGTTTTCTTTCTTATTTTTTAATTTTCCTTTAGAATCCGTTTTCAGTTTATATCTTTGTTTGTAGAGAGATTTCACTTTATTATGTCCTCTATGCAATCTCGTAGATAGCTACTTTATTATACTTCTTTTATTTTGATTCTCTTCTCTCTCCCCCCTTGTCTATCCATCCGATCCTCTGACTGTTCTTAAGAATTGTTTATATTTCAATTCCATTCTCTTCCCCATTCATTATTTCTACTTTACCTAGGTTTATTAGTTTTCACTCCTCTTTTTCCTATTTTACTAGCCTTTTCCTGCCTACTCGCTTCGTCTTTATACTATTTCTTATCCCTTTTTTACTCTCTCTTCACTTCCCCACCGCTCGTTTTCTATTGTAGATTTCTGTTTAAGACTGAGTGCCTGCCGCTCTTATAGTCTATACTGTCTGCATGGAAGATGCGTGTAAGGAATAGTTATGTAAGGCAGCTCCACTTTAGAACTATGGGCTTCCGCTATTTTAACAGAGAGTGCTGTTTGCGAAGCAATTGCGGCAAACGATGCCATAAGATGCCGATCTGTCCGGCCATTTATGCTCGTGCCCCTGGCATTGTCCTGCTGGATTTGAGTAGTGTTATGATTTGTTCACTGTAATAGACTTTATTCTAGACTGTTTGTGAGTCTGCCTTTCCATCCTACGTGTGTTTACATATCTCACTGATTCATTAGTACATTCCCACGATGTTTAAGGATTCCTACTATTAGGACCTCATGTCATTCCCATTCTATCATCGCATCATCACTCTGTCACCACAGTTATGTATCTAGACCGTCCTGTATAGATCTTTAATATTTGTACTATGATAAGTTTTTTTCCGTAAGAGTGTCCATACTGATACATTCTCCTCAGCTCATAACTTTGCTCCAGTCACTTTCTATGTGATGTAATTCATCATATGTAATCAGTGCATTCTCCCTTCCTCTATACACATAATAGATTGTATAATCTCCTATCTCTGTTTTTTCTTTGCATATAGTCCTACAGGCTATTTGTGCTACCATCATTCATCCCGTTTCCTCCTTACGCCATACTCCTATTTCCCTATAGAGATTGTCTCTAGATATATCTATATATTTCCAGAGTCAATGGTATGAGAAGGGGTTTGATAACCCGGAACATCACACTTTACCAGGCCATCTTCATCTCTATTGACAAAATGACCTAAAAAGGAACTACTGAGAGTGAGCAGGAAAGTCCTGGATGATTTCTATAAATATTCTTCAGACAAATCCGTCACTGATTGGGACTTATGGCTGAGTCAACATATGATTCTCCAAGTCGATAAAAGGGTATCCCTTTGGACACTCAGAACCATCATTGTCCCTCAACAAATATATGGAACCTGAATGAATCCTATACCATAAACAAGACAAATAGGAGTCACCGTATGGACATACAGCTATGTTCCAGAAAGTATTTTACTCCTTTTCCCCCACAAGGAATATTCTTACCTCCATTGGACAAAGGACTATACCTCCTTTTCCTTATTTACTTTTTTTTGAGTTGTTGTGTAACGGTCATGGAGGGAATGACCTCTGGACCTACCGCAGGCTTATGGCGTAAGCCACACCAGGGGAGTGGAATCTAAGTGGGTCCCGGTATGTCACCAGAGCCGCCGCCAAAGCGGGATGGTTGCTGCGCCGGCGGGGGTCCACCATGGTCACATAACAAGATGGAGGGCTTGCCATGCGAGGAAGGTGGCGGCCAAGGGTAGGCGAGGTAGAGAATCGGCATGTCAGGCTCGTAGTCGGGAGTACAGGCAAGGTAAGAAAGGTCAGGGCAGGCGGCTGAGGTCGTGAACGGAGAATCAGCAGAAAGGTCAGGGCAGACGGTCAAGATGATCGTGGTCTGGGTAAACGAAAGCAAAAGGGTTCCATGTACGCGGTAGGCGACAAGGCTGGTTCTGGAACGCTTTCCCTAAATAGGCATGTGCCATCTGAAGATCCGGCAAAGGCCAACTGGGATGAGGCTTGGGCTAGAAATAGGGCAGTGCCCGGGTTAGATGGCGCCAATATTACCGGCGCACTGAGCCCTTTAAAGAAAGTCTCAGACTGCCGGCGCAGCTGCGTGCTCCCGAATGGGCAGGCACGCGCACGCCAAGAGAGACCGAGACGGCACGGATGGAGATAGGCGAGGCGGGTGAAGTCACTTGGAACCCGGGGCAGCGGGATGAGCGGATCCGGGAACCCGAGGTGCGCGGACGGGGTGCCGCTCCAGGAGTCGAGGGGCACGGAGAGCGCCTGCGACCCGAGATGAGGGTCGCGCGGGCATCCGTGACAGTGCCTCTACCCCCCCTTGGTGATATCCCCTTCTTTAGTGTAGAGTGGAGAAAATTTCTGAATAATGCTGCGGGTTCATAGGATGTTCTCCTCCAGCTACCACGATCTTTCCTCGGGGCGTGTCCGACCCTTCCAGGTGATCTAGAAAATATCGCTTCCCCTCTAGTCCTCCGCAGAGACCTCCAGGATTTCTTTTAACCACAATAGACGATTAGCGGCATCAGCCACAGAGGGAGGATGGACTGCCTTCTGAGGAGAGCGATTAAGGACCACGGGGTTTTTTTTAGTAGCGAGACATTGAAGGAATTTGGTATACGAATGGTAGGAGGGAGCGGACGGAGTTTATAGGCGCCACCGGGTTTATTCGCTTAAGGACCTCGAAGTGTCCTACCAATGCGGGGTCCCAAAGTTAGTGTAAGGAGGGGAATTTTGTGAGTGGACATATTGGCTGCAGCCACCCTTATCACCGGGGAGAGCAGGATGGAGGGCTATCTTCTATTTATGCCTGCGCTAGCAAGTGCGGTCAGACTGGCGTATGATTAGGGAATTGGGGTCAGGGACCAAATGGTGCCTATGTGGACCAGAGTGTCAGCAGGCGGAAACCCTTGTTTTAGGATATGAGGATGCTAGCGGGGGAGGTTGTGCGGGGATGGAAGCCATACACATAGCTCAGTAGAGGTGAGAGGTCACGCCCGCGGAGGAGACTCTTGGGAATTATACGAGAAAGATTCCGCCCAAGAGTAGAGTAAGTTGGCCCAGTCATTTAGCATGCAGATCACGAAGAAATGGCGCCGGTGACCTCCCAGAACTTGAGTTCCACTCTCTCCACCTGGCCATTGTGGAGAGTGGTTTGTGTCCGAGGAGAGTGACGAGTTCTCACCTTGGAGTTAAGCGCAAAGGGCCGCCAGAATTAGAAACGAACGGTGCCACCCCCCCCGATCTGAGATGATTTGGAGAGGGAGACCGTGAGACAAAAAAAGTGGAGAAAAAATAGCGTCGGAAGGCGACGGGGACGCGGAGACCTGGCAAGGGGACAAACTGTCCATTAGTTGAAAAGCCGGTTCTTACCACCACCACACAGTCGGTATTACCGGACGACGGGGGGTAGGGTCGTTATGAAGTCGCCTTCGCTACGTGAGACCATGGTTGCGTAGGGATGGGCAGTGGTGTGCAGAGACCTACCGGCTTGTGCGAGGGGCCTTGTTGCGAGCAAGGAGGTGACACGCCTGGCGAACTCTTTAACGTTCCTTAGCGAGGTCATGCCACCAATAGTAATCGGGAAATCAGAGGAGAAACGGTCTGTTGGCAGCAGACATGCCGGCGCACAGAGAGATCAGTAGACCCATTTCAGGATGACGCACTACGGAAGCACAGGTAGACGTATATGTCTTTCATCGGGTGGGACGTTCCGGAGGTCTACAGGGGCTGCGGAAGAAAGGCGTTCTGGGGGAATTGTCTGTGCTTGGGATCGTTCATTCACCCACCAGCGTCGGAAGTCACGGAGAGAGGAGGGCATCTGAGAGTTTTTCTCGGCAGGGCGGTGAAATGAATCTGAAAAATTAGAGCGGGAGAAGAAAAGCGAACCACCTAGCTGGCGATGGGATTAATTAACTGGGCAAGTCTGGAGTAGGTTACTGGAGGTTTTTTATGATCCGTGTAAGATACAAATGGGATGCCGGGCCCCTTCCAGCAAAATATCGCCATTTTCCAGGGCCAGTTTTATGGCTAATAAGATTCTCCGATCTCCAGAGGGAGTAATTCGTCTCCGCCTGTGAAAAGGTTTTAGAAGAAGAAGCCACAGTGCTGTTTTGCGCTGTGGGCCCCTGTTGCCGTGGAGGACTCCTGCTCAAGCGGCATACTCGAGTGAGCGTCTACTTCAAAGCGAGAAGGGTTTCGCTGGGTTGGCGCGAGGATGGACACAGAGGTAAGGCCGGGTTTTTAGCTTGGAGAACGCTTTCCTCTGGCCTCGGAAGGCCAGCTCCGTTGGATGGCGTTCTTCCTCTTAAGGGCCACAATGGAGCCACCTGGACGTGGAGAAGGTGCGGAATAAAACTGCCGGTATAAAAGTTGCGAGAAGCCAGGAACCGTTTGTATGGCCCGCGAGGCCCACTGGGGTAGCTAAGCCATTGCTCACATACGGCTGACAACTAGGCTGGGTCCATCCGTAGCCCTTGGTCCGAGATAATATAACCCAGGAACGGAGGCTGACTTGATGGAAGAGGGGCATTCCCATAATTTGGCATTACAAGTGATTAGCTAGTAGGCGCTGTATTAGCCAATTGAGGGGACGTGGAGAGGCGGTGAGTCTCAAGATCAGGAAAGAGTATATCAGTGATGTCGTCCAGGGTAGACCACGACAGGGTATAGAGAAAGATCCCCTGTATAAAATGTATTGACGGGTTGTACCTTCCTGGAAGACGGCCAGGCGCGATTACACAGTCCGAAAGGACATTCACAGGTACTCGAGCGTGGCCGTCTCTGGTGTTGTTGAAGGCCGTTGTTCCACTACTATGCCCTTGCGTGATTCGGACCAAATTGTAGGCCCCTGAGATCCAGCTTGGAAAAAGACACTTGAGCCCTGTAGACGGTCGAATAGTTCCGGCTGATCAACGGTAGAGGGTACCGGTTCTTTACCGTGATCTTGTGTTTTTGACCCCTGGTAGTCGATGCAGGTTCGTTGGCAGCCGTCCTTCTTTTCACGAAGAAGAATTCTGCTCCCGCGGGAGAGGGGAGGCGGACTTTTCGGGAATAAATCCTTATCGGAAGATTTTCCCGGATGTACTCAGACATGGCTTGAGTCTCAGGAACGAATAAGGGGTAGACTCTGCCTCGAGGAGGACTGGTACCGGCTGAAGATCAAATCGGCAATCCATATGGACAATGTGGCGGCAACGGTCTCGCTTGCTTCTCGGAAAAGACATCAGACAACTCACGATATGACACGGGGAGACCCGCTGAGCTTTAGACCGGTACCGGAGAGCGGTAGCACCGGCGAGGCGCCACCAAAGAGAGGACCGACACTCTGGGGCTCCATCGCAAAAACTTCCACCCTGTTCTGCCAGTCAAGCACCGGGGGCATGTTGTGCTGACAGCCACGGAAGACCCAATAGGTATGGGCGAGGAAGACCGGCGGTGTAACAATTAGAACCGACAGTCTCTCTTTATGCAGTGCTTCCAATTTGAAGGAAACAGTGGCTCGTATGGTAACGGACTAGATCGCTGAGGATCTTCCGCACTGAGGGAGGAGATGGATAGGGTTTCTCCAGGAGAACCCGGGAGAGGTGGTGTTGAGACACCACCCGGCCAGCGTCCCAAGGAAGTTCCCAAGCCTGAGCCGGAGTCCAGGAAGGCTGAAGCTTGAAAGTGGGTCCCGGCTTACCGTGCTGACCATGACGGGTATGTTCAGACGAGGAAGAGAGACTTCACACACTAGGGACGCCTCTCCAAGTAGCCTAGGGTGCGCTCTTCTCCCCGTCCGCCATAGGAATGGAGATGCAACCCCTGAGGGGAGATGTTTCAGGGCTGCCACAGTAGAGACATAGGGAAAAAGAGGATATTTTCCTAACTGCCGTTGGGACAAGTTCCTGGGAGTCAGGGGGGTCTCTATCCACTGGCATGGCCTCTTCCATTGGCTGGGCTGGAGAAAGGAGGCTGTAGGAGGTCCGTTAGAGAAACACCGGAGCAGGGAGGGGAGGGCGTAGGTAGAGATGGATCATGCTCTTGGCGGAGCTCCTCACGTCTCTCTGCGAAGCGGAGAATATCAATTCCAGGTGTGTAGCCAAAAGGAAGAAGCTGCTTAACGTAAATAAGGACATAGTGTAGAGTCAATGCCGGGCCGGCGAGGGCGATCCTTAATCTTGCTTGGAAAAGGCCCTTGCTTTGAACGTGGGCGCACAACGCTTGGCATCGATTCGCCAACGCCAGCTCGATGCCTGGTGATGCAGGAACTGGCCCGGGACGATAGTTTCCCACGGAAGGCGATCCTTGGTTGAGGTTCAAGCAGGGCGGTCTCAGCAGACGAAGCGCGGGCAGGCTCTTCTGAGACACACTGGAATTACCTGTTGAAATGGCCAAGTCAGCGGTGACCGGATCGCGCGGGTCCCAGAGAGGAGTTGCCAGGCCAGGGCTTTACCAGAGAGGAGACTGACCACGAAAGCCACCTTGATCTTTCCGAGAGGGAATCTGAACCATCAATAAGTTCCACATTGAAGGGGGGCGAATGGGGTGAGTGATGAAAGTAGCCCCTGACAGGCCTTCTTGACGGTCCCCTTGTCAAACTGTTTGTCGCATAGACAAGCGGAGCTTAGGACAAACTGGAGCGAGCTATGCCACGGGAGAGAGGAACCACTGCAGCGACTGCTGCTGCTGGGGAAGTGGCGATCTGAGCTGCTGCGCATGATGGGGAGAGTGCAGTCGAGCTGTGTGCTTGCTGCGCCTGATTGTTTTGATTGCATGACCTCGACCGGTGGTTATTGGCGACGTATCTCTGGCAACGGAACGTCTTGCCTAGGAGGAGATCATGGCCGCGGATCTTACTGTGTGAAATGGTCTGGGAGGTGGTACTCTGGACACAAGGCGGAAGGGGTAAGCCCACACCAGGGAGTGGACCTAGGTGTTCCGCGGTATATGTCACAGAGATCGCCGCAAAGGGGATGGACTTGCTGCGGCGGGGTCGCCCACCAGGTCACTACCACTGGCGGGGACTTGCCTAGCTGGAAGGTGGCAGGCCCGGTGTAGGCGAGGTGTCAGAATTCGGGAGTCAGCTCGTAGTCGGGGACAGGCAGAAGGTCGAGGGCAGCGGCTGAGAGTTCGTGAACGTGATCGGCGAGTAGGTCAGGCAGGCGGCAGGGGCCGTTAGGCGGTAATCGTAAGGCAAAAGGGTTTCGAGTAACGGTAGGCTGAGACAAGGCTTTCTGGAAGCTTTCCAATAGGCATGTGACTTAAAGTCTGTGCAAAGGGCGCATGGGGAAGAGGCTGCGCTAAATAGGAGCAGTGCCCGGGAATATGAGAACCACATTACCGGGCACTGTCCCGTTTAAATATGGAAAGTGCCGAGCTGCGCGCTTCCCTAAGGGGCGGCGCCGCGCAGCCGCAGGGGACCGAGACGGACGGGGCAGGAGCGATGGGGTGGGGAGGGGGGGGGGAGGCCGGGGTAAGTCAGTACGAGGAGGACGGATGGTGGCAGTGGGGATGAGCGGGACCCCGGACCCAGGAGCGTGCGGGAACGGGAGGCGTGCCGCTCAGAGTCGGGGGACGGATGCGGCTGGTATCTGCGACCCGGGTCGAGGGTATGCAGGGGGATCCGTTGACAGTGATTCTTTAGTCTTATGTTTGATACTATAGATGTCTGTGTCTCATTAAATTTGCTCCCCTTAATATACTTCAATAAAGCTCTCTTTTATGTAACTGATTGTCAATTCTCCGTTATGAGTGCTGTGGATTTCGAATTATGAAGCGACTTGCGTGGGGACCACTTAATAGTGGTTTTTCCTTTCCACAGAGCACCTTTCCGACCAAGGTGTGCGATCCATTCTACTCTATACTTTGTTGGACTTGTGAGTCAGAAAAAAAACTGATGTCTCCATGTTGGCATACCGAATGGGTGTTGGACTTGGCCCTTCTCTTCTTAAAGGTTTTCTCCATGGTGAATCCAGTTAAATAAAGTGATGTGCGGAGGAGCAAGAGAAAGTACGTCCATAAAAAGAACTTGCAATGACGTAGCCACGGATGGCCGTATAATGAGCGCTAGTTATAATTTAATTTTTGATGAAGGTGAAAGCTCCTCATATGTCGTACAATTGAGTTGTTAACCATCAATTTGTCCTGCAAAAAACAAGCTGTCGCGTGGCTTTGATAGAGGAAAAATATCAAATTAGGGTTGGAAGACGGGGAGGAAAAAACTAAGGGATCACCACAAGTGTGCTGCGCTAGGAAAGGTTGGTTATAGGCCAGAGTGGACTCCTCCAAATCATCATTTGTAGAGTCAAGGTGAGGGATGTAAATCAGGAGGTGAAGTCGTGTACATTGCGGAAGGGGATCTGTTATTGCATGATGTCAGACAGGGTTTCCTGATTATGTAACGCCGGATAAATCGCACACAGACGATGAACGTCACATCTGACATTGGATGAGAGCAGTGGCCGGTGAGTGGATACATTGTTAGCTCTGACTAGAGACGTTGTTACAAGAATGTCCAAATCTAACATGTTCTCTTCTGAAATATTCTATGTGTAAATGGCTCTTAAATTCGGGTGGTTCTCATATTTATTGTCTTTATTATCGTCATGGAGCCACTCAAAAAATTCTGTTAGGCACAGTTATAGAGGTGAGCACACATCCACTATTAGCCCCTGTCACTATATGTAAATAGTTGGAGTGCGCTGGAGAATCCGAGTAGAGTGACACCAGAGCAACGTGTACATGGAGGTGAGAACATTTACAATCTCCATGCAGATGTCATCCATGGTTGTATTGAAACCCAGGACCCCAGCTCTGAGAGGTCATAATGCTTCTGACTAGCCACCACCACAATCAGTTTAGCCACCCTTTTTCTAGACCTTATGACAAGCCTTACTGTCAGCACTGGGCGTCCATTGCTAGGAGTAGATACCCAATGACAGCTGCTCATCATGGTAGTGATTCGCGTGATCTGCGAAGTGACATGAATGGGGGACCTTTAACTATATATTCTATACTTGTTTACATATTTCTCTCTCACATACATGTGTACGAATTGTCATGAACAGCTGCGTTCAGTATGCATGACCCGTCAATCGTTAGTATATGCAGATCTCTGGCCCCTGCAAGCTGATAGATGGTTTGAACCGACCGCAGAGGTTCAGCCGAAGTGCAGGACAGCGACAAGCTGGTGGTGAGGTATGGTCAAGAGCAAGCCCCGCAGTTGTAGCCAACGAGCAGGTAGCGCCCAGTCCCAGGAGAGAATGCGGAGAAGCGGACTTTGTACAGCAACAGGTATACAGCAGGTATATAGCGGACTGGTGCAGCGGCAGGTACACACCAGATAACGGGTACAGGTAGTGGGTACTGGAAGCATACTGGTAACGCACTGGTGATCAGCAGCGGTACAGCGGGTTAAGCTTTAACTAGGTACAACAACAAATGGATGCTGGAGCAAGGGCAGGAAGTTCCTAATATGTAAACAGAGGCCACAGGTTAATTGCAGGACATTGAGACACTGTCCCTTTAAATATCCGGGTAGTGCCATGCACGCTCTCTGGGGGCGACGGTGTTGCAAGGCTCCAAAGGTTGTTGAGGAAGCAGTGGGGACTCGAATCTCCCAGTGGGCATTGCTGCCGGCAATGCAGCACAGTCAGCAGCTGGGACAGGTGAGTAGGTAAAAGCGGGGGCACCAAAGGATGCCATCACAGTGGCCGGGACACGGGCATGCCACGGACAATACAGCAAATATTGATATCTTAACTGTTAAAGTTATACTCTCTATAGCCAACCTCTATCCAAACACCCTAATAGGACATATGGATGTAATAGAAGTGGGTCTTCTGCTTGGGACACCCCTCTATAAGCTACAGAGCCATAGCAAATGACAATGTAACTGACAACGAGCATGAGTTATGTCTTACTTCTCCTGTGGCATTACCACATAAATACCCTGTGACCATCTCATCACCATGACAGCTGTCTTGAGGGGGAGATTGCCCAAACTCAGTGATTTATTTTTGTGATGGTAAAATGAAACACTTTGGGCCATGATCTACTCTATTCGCTGCATCACTGAATGGGCGCATGATCTTCTAAGGACCTTTCCCGTAATGCCTTGTGATATGCAGATGCTCAGTGGAGGGCAAAAAGGCAATTCAAAACTCTACACACCTATCAGGTGCTCTCCCTAAGGAGAGATATTCCCCTTTCTGAGCCACATATTGCCTCCCACCCAGTCAGCCAGTATCGCTCTGCACTGTATTACCTGCAAAAAGGTGCCCTGTGCTTGTACCGAAGTGACACTTCCCCATATCTGTCCCCTAGAGCTTGGACAATGAGTAGGCAAAGGTAGGCAACTGCCTGGGGCATAATTTCATCCAAGGCAAGAATGGGGACGCAAGGAGGCACGAAGGGTTTAAATTTTCCAGTGAGGGTTGCTATGTGCCTAGGGCACGAGAATACCTTGTCTAGGTCCTGTCTGGATTCTATGGCTGTTGTTATTTCCATGCAAAGTAGTGTCTTGGCTGGTTCCTCTACTAGGAATATGTGTGTAGTGTAAATTGTGTTTGAAGCTGAAGCAATAATCTTCCTTGTGACCTGCAGATTATACTGGTATTGCATTCAGGAGCCTCCACTATCAACTGGAAGCCTCCACTTTCAGCTGGTAGCCTCCATTATCTTCTGGGAGTCCCCTCTATTAGTCATGAGACTACACTATTAGCCTGGAGCCTCCTTTTTCAGCTGGGACCCCACACTATCAGCCGGGAGCCTGAGTTATCAGACATTAGACTCCACTACTAGCCGGGAGCCTCCTTTATTAGCCTGGGGCCTCCACTATCAGCCAGGAGTCTCGTCTATAAACTGAGAGCCTGCTATATCAGACAGAGGCCTCCACTAGCAGCCGGAAGCCTCCAGAAACAACAGGGAGCCTCATCTATCAGCCTGAGGCCTCCACTACCAGCCAGGAGCCTTGTCAACCAGCCTGTAGCCCCTACTATCAGCCAGGATCCTTTTCTATCAGCTGGAAGCCTCTACTATAAGTCAAATGCCTCCACTAACAGCAAGGAACTTTCTCTATCAGTCTGAGGCCTCCTCTATCAGTCAAGAGTCTCCTCTATCAGCCTGTAGCCCGCAATATCAGTCAGGAGCCTCCACTAACTTCTGAGAGCCTCCACTATAAGCCAGGAGTCTCCACTATAATCTCAATGATTATTACATGATTCATTTTATTCATCCATTCATTCTATGTCTGTACACTACCAGAAGCCACTCCACATGATGTTGCCATTGCAAAAGGGAGGTACAAAGAAGAGATCCCTCAAGAAATGAAACCATAATTTCCAATCGGTGGTAACTAGAGATGGGCAAATCGATTCTAATGAAGTGGAATTCGTTCTGCACGAAGTCGAAGTTTGGGGTGATTCGCGGGAGCAAAGCGTGTTTTTAATTGCTAAAATGGCCGCAAGCACATGGGGTGACATGGGGCAGGATCTCTGGGAGGAAGAAAGGAACACCCTCAATGACATGTGCAGACATGAAGCCAATCAGAGACTGGTGGGCTTTGTGACATCACAGCACTATAAATAAGAACGGCACGCTCTCTCCTCACAGTTCTTTTGTTGTGCCCTGACATAAGTGTCCGTCTGCTGCTGCTGCTGCATTGCTCTCACTTAAAGGAAATTGCTTTTATCTGCGATTGGGGGGGAGAGACCACAGTTGCTCACCAGCGTTCTGTATCTGATGATCCATTCTGAAAGAAACCGCTTTTATCAGAGACTGCTCCTCTTCCGTTATCATTTTGTTTTAGTTTGTGGGGTATTCCCAATAAGTCCAGGTTTGGTCTAATTCTGCCCCATATACATTTAAATTTCACCTGTTCACTTCAGTAGGGAATTTCATATCCAAGGATTTCTCAAGCCCATTACTGGTCCATTTGGAGGCAAATACAGTGTGTTTTTTTTTCCCCCCATATATACATCTAAATTTCATCAGGTCATTTCTGGAGCGCATTTCATAGAAAAGGGTTAATTAAGCTTGTTGTTAGTGGGTTTGTTTGTAATAAAATACAGCGTGTTTTCCATCACCAGATATGACTAAATTTCTTCTGTTCATTTCTGGAGCGCAATTCATATTCAAAGGTTAATTAAGCCTGTTGTTAGTGGGTTAATTTGGTGTGAAATACAGTGTGTGTTTTTTTTTTTTTTTTTACCCATTATACGCCTCAATTTCATCTGTTTTTTTTCTGTAGGCTATTTAATACCCAAGGATTAATTTCTCCTCTTGTTTTGGGGTTTAAATTTGGATAAAATGGGATTTTGTATTTCTTCCACATACAGCCTGAAATCCATCAACGTCGACCGTTGGGGGTTTTTTTAATCTGTCCAAAAGATAATTTATTCACTTTTTTGTGGAAATTCTGTGTCAAATCCAGTGTTTTGTATTTCAGCCCTACATACACTCCCCGGCCCAACTTTTTTAGGTACCCCATGTATAAGGGGTTGGACCCCCTTTTCCCTTCAAAATTTCCCCTAAATTTCTTCGTGGCATAGATTCCCCAAAAGGGTGTTGCAACGATCCCAAATTTGGTCCCAAGGGGGCCCAAAGAGTGCCAAGAAAATTTTCCCCACCATGACACCCCCACCACCGACCTAAACCGTTGATACAAGGAGGGGATCCATGTTTTCATTTTGTTGACCCCAAATTCCCACCCCAAACCCCCGAATTTCCAGCAGAAAAACGAGACCCATCAACCATTCAACGTTTTTAAACATTTTTACCGGGCCAATTTCCCATGAGGCTTTGGGGAAATTTGGGGCCTCAGTTTCCTTTTTTTAGCTGAAATGAGTGGCACCCTGTGTTTTTTCCCCTTCCTTTCTTATCCCATCCCCCTCAAAGGGGTTTGCCGTACTGGCGTTCAGAAATCCCTTTCCCCCCCACCTTTTTTTTTCAACGGGTGGGTATTTAGTCACCTTTTAAAAATTTCTAAACAGCTTTAACCCTCCTGCCCATTCTCCTTTTTTTTTTTTTTTTTTACCTCTTTCATCAAACAAGGGATTTTTCCCCCCACAGGACCCGCCGCTTTCCCGGAGTTTTTTTCCCTTTTTTTTGGGCCATTTTCTTAAAACCCCCAAGATGGGTTTTTTCGGAAAAAAATCCCAGGAGATCACATTTCTGAAATACTCAACCACCCCCTTTTGGCACCAACAACCATGCCCCGTTAAAGGCACTCAAAACACCTTTCCCTTTTTCCCCCTACTGATGCTTTGGTTTAAGAACTGCAGGAGATTGTCCTTTTACCATGTTTTAAAAGCCTAAATGCAAAGAGTTTCCCCAATTTTTTTGGCGAAATTAAAAAATTAATGTTAAAAGACAATTGGGCAGGTTTTACCTAAAAAAGTGGCCTTTCCCCTTTGGGGTATTGCAAAAGGGGGCAGAAAAAGTTAATTTTTTTTCCCTTTATTGGGGGATTCTGTTAAATGCGTACATGTTTGACACCCCCCCCCCCACAAAAAAGTTTGGGAGGGTTCATCAGTAATTTGCATTGGGCAATCTTTTGCCCTTCGCTTGATTTCAGGTTTGCTTTAATGGCAATAATCCATCATTCTAAAGCCAAAAAGAAACATAGGGAACCCCTTTTCATGTGTTCTGTTTTTGTATGCCCCACAAATTAAAAGAAGGGGGGAAAAACCAAAAATATGGAATGCATAAGTGGTGGGGGGTTTGGAAAAACGTTTGAAAACCACAAGTGGTGCTGGGAGTGCTCATTTGGGCCCCAACCCTGAGGAGACTTAGTGGGGAGGTGTTGCACCATTTAAAGGGCACAAAAGGCCCCGTGAAGAGTGGGAGGTGGGGGACATAACCTCCCTGGGAAAAATGTTGTAGAAGGAGCCTTTTGGGAGCAGGTGTGGAAAAAGGTGGGGGGCAGATCAGAATATAGTTGAGGGAGTAGCCCAAAAAAATCCAGGGTTCAGGGTCTGACCGGTGCTGCTTGCTAGTGGGGTACCTAAACACAGAGGGAAGAAAACGCTCATCAAAACTCCAAACCCGGTTCTGCTATGGGATGGTATGCTCGTAACCCCCCCCATCCCCACAAACAGCCGGGAGTGGTACAGGGGCGTTGATGAACCCACAATTCAGACCTACAGAGGATGGACCATGACGCAGATAATAGCGCAAACGACTACATAGGGTTTCCCTTTTTAAAGTAGTAAATTTTTTTTCCCCGTCTTACAGGGGGAAAAAAAAAGCCCCCCTTTTTTGGGGCCGGTAACCCGGTAAAAGAGGGGCCCAAAAGGGGGGGGCCAGAAGCACCCCCTTCGGATGGTGACAATTTACTTCACTACCAGCAAATCAGCATGCGGGGGCCTCTACACAAATACCTAGGGGAAACCCGCTCCTTTTCCACTGTATACTGCCACAGGGGGTCTGGGTCATTTCTTCCCCATCTTTCCCAAAACCCCTGGTATTTTGCTCCTCTCCTTTCACCTAAAAATAAAACACTATTTCCCCAGACACGCTTTGGCCAATTCCTCCCCCTCCCCATTCAGCCCCCCTGATCAGTGGGCCCTGACATTTCACCACGCCCATCCCCTGCCAGACAGATTTTGGCATCTCTTTTCCGGACATGAAGCAGTGGAAAAGACGTTATTCATCCCATATCCGGGCGATACAAATAAAGGGGCCCCACAAAGGGCCTGACAAAAGGGAGGGGGTCCCCCCCGTTTGGGGCTGCCACTGGCTGACACAAAAAATTTCACAGGGGGAAACTCAGGTCCACTTTAAAACATCAAAAAAACGTTAATCCTTTTTCTTTCACAATTTCCCCGTTTACAATTTCCCCTTTAATATATTTTTTTCATTTCTCAATTTTTTTCCCCCTGTTCTCAATTTTTTTTTTCTCTTTTATAGTTTTTCTGTTTGTTTAGCTCAAGCAGGGGGGTTTCTTGGCGGTTTAAAAATGGCAGAAGTGAATGCAAAGTTTTTATCAGTTCTTTGAAGGTGCGAGTACCACTTGAAAAGGGAGGGACGCATACCCCCAAAATGAAAGGAGATGGTCACCCGCACTTTAGGGGGGCTAGACAAAAATACGTCCTGGGAATTTTTTCGTTTAACACTGCTGGGCCCCTGAGTGACAGGGGCAGGGCAATCTTTTCCATAGATGAAGAAAAACCCTGGGGGGGTTTTTCCCTTTTGGGAAAGTGGTGGGAAACTTTTTACTTTTCCCAAATGGGGGGCAAACCACCGGGGGGCTGCTGCTGTTTTTACAGTATGGGCCACCACATCAAGACACTTTTAAACCCCTAGGCCATTAAAGGGGACTCTCATATGTTTATTTTCAGGGGGTTTTGGGGGCCAACCTTTTGGGCCCCGGTTCCCTGCTTTTTTTTTCTGGGCCCCCAGAAATTTGACATATTTTCCATTTTCCCTCCTCTTTTTTGTCTTTGTCAAAAAAAAAAAAAATCCACAAATGCAGTACTGATTTAACCCCCAATGCTCCTCACGACTTGGGCTTTCCGGCCCCACCCTTTTGACCCCCTTTCCCTACTTTTTGGGGACCTTTTAAAATGGGTTTTTCTAAAAACTGACCGTTTTTTGGGTCCCCCAAATTCGCACTCTTTCCACTCCCGCTGATCACCCCGGCCCCAAATACCGAATTGCGGGGGTGCCCCCCCACTGCCGTCACCCAAACTGCCGCTCTCTTTTTCCCCCAATTTATAAATTTTACAACCAACTTTTTCAACCCGGCCCAGACCCTTTTCCTCTCTTTCCAAATTAAAAAATTTGTCTGGGCGTCCAAAAACCCCCTTCTTCCCCCCCCCCCCCTCCCCCCTAAAAATTTAAATTTTTAGAAAATATAATGCTTCCCCTGGTCCCCCCAGAAAAATGGGTTTGTCCCATGGGGAGGGGTACCCCTAAGCGCCACTTCATTCGAGGCAGAAAATGGGGCAAAAGGAGGCATGGAGTGGGATGAATTTTCCATTCGGGGGGCACTTTATGCCTTGTTTAACTAGGGCACCAGAATACCTTGTTTGCTTCACCCAGCTCCCAAGTGCTATCGGCTACATCAATTAGCGTTTGCTTGTTACCGCCGTCCTCCTCAACGGTGTCGCTGTACAAAGCCTGACCGCTCGCAACATAACCCTTCATTGCAACTCTCCTCATCACTATTTGCCTGATTCTGCAAGAAGCAGTGGATGTCGTCCCCACCTCTTTGCTGCCACCTCTCCTCAAATAGTTTGTCTTCACTGTATAGTGGTGCAGAGGCCACAGCACATAGTAGTTCTCTGGCAGTGGGTAGTGAACGGGACAGAGGTGGGTTGAGGACAGGTGAGAGACCCTCACCTGCTCCCGGTCCATGCCAATTAAGGGTTGTGTCTGACAAACGCACTGACTCTTGGCTGGGGTTGTCAGATGTCATCTGGGAGAAAGTGGATGGCCTAGTCAACCATTCGAGAAGCATTGGCTTGGTGGTCAATACACGGCTGATAGATGACAAGGAAGCTGTGGCCTTGTGGGGTGACCCCTGCTGTGATGTTCAGTTACTGTGCTGCGAACTGTGCCGGCTCCAGGAACCTACTATTGTGTTCTTTGACGCTATTGTAGGATCTTAGCCCTCAGCTTGTTTTTTTCCAGCTGGCGCTGACATGACTTTGTCAGGCTGTGTTCCCACTTCAGTTTTTTGGTCAGTTTTTCCCCCGTAAGTGCCCAAGGAATTTTAGAGTGAAGCGATTCTAAGAGTGGCGGCAGTAATATGCGTGTCATACTAAAACACAGCATTGTATGTAGACCAAACCATGCTCCCTATTCATATTTGAGCATGAAACAACGTTCTACAAAACCCTAAAGGCTTTGTGCAGCCTGGAAATAGCTGTTTTTAAGGCGGTTCGCCGCAAATAAATTCGGGTCGAAATTTTGGGTAACTAGGCTAATCTAATTTTTGAGATATTCGCCCATCTCTAGAGGTGACCATACATTTATAATCTGTTCACTCAACAAAAGGCAATATGTCTAAAGCTACAAAATGTGGACTTCTCAAAGACTCTGAAATATTAAAAAAAATGGTCTTGATTTAGACTAATCTCACATTTTTGGTATAGAGCTCCTTTGAAGAGCGATGTGTCTCCAGGGTATCAATCTACAATCAACCCGTGTGTAGTCTGAAACAGCAGTAATGTGATACTCTACTTCCTCTGTCTTTTCTGCTACCGGAGAAGCAAGTGAAATTGGGATCAAACTTGATTGCAATCACAGAAACATCATCAATTTGCATAGGATCTACACAGGATTATTATCATATTTTTAGTATTTAGGACTAAAATTTGTAAACTGTTTACTTTTTATTATAGATGCATTAAAAAATTAAAATACTTAGTAGCAAAGTCATACTCATCATTGAACGCCAACATTGTCATTTTTATTAGGCTCTTCCTGTTGGTGCTTTCGAGCCAAGCTCTGCTCTGTGCGAGGGTCTTCAGTCAGTCAACAGCCAACAATGACTGCAAGCAAACTGAGTCAAACAAACAAGTAGCATCTTCTCTCAACATATTTCCAGGGAAGATCTTCTCCCAACTGGTTGATGCTCATCCCAAAAATATAATAGAAGATTCTCCAGTGATTAAAACAAAGGTAAGGTGAATCTCCATGGTTGTGCTCTCTGCATGACAGTGGTAGGACCCAACATTATTATTCCAGAAGAAACCTAGAAGTTTTTGAAAATTATGTAGCACAGGATAAGCCCTCACTAGAGCATCAATTAGATGCCCTACTTATATGGTGCCCATAAGGACTATCTCACCTACTTAGGACTCACACAAAGCCATGGGGACTGTGGACGATGAGGACACAGAAGCCACCAGGAAATTTGAGATTTGAGATTGTGGTAAAGAGACCCCCAGTAATGGTTGAGATTAAAGGTTCTATTACATGAATAACCAATCATAACTCAAATGGCGACAAACAACTCTTTGGAAGAGTCTTGAATCCAAAAGGATAAAGTCTATGATGTAACGTCAGCTGTATACACAATAAAGCGCAGCATTGTATGTACGGTATCCCAAGACTATAGAGTTACCTGACTGATGGGACCCAAATCACTCATCAATATATCATTAGTGACACACGCTGCCCCTGATAAGACTTTTTGTGCCACTTTACGATGTTCCTTGTGTAACAGGTTTCACAGGCAGATTTAGTGATATCTCTAACCCCCGATAACAGCACCACAGAGCCGGAAATGGGATGGTGAGATTTTTGATTTATGATACATTGTATTTCAAGAGAGTGTTTTCACTTCATAGCCAACTTCAGGCTGCCACTTCCTGTTCCAGCTGTGGTGATTCTACAACGTTACACTTCTACATCCTGTTCTGGATGTGGGTGGTTCAACAGCTTCAGGCTCCTACTTCCTGTTCATGCAGTGGGCAATTCTTCAGTTTCAGACTCGCATTTTCTGTTCAGGCTGTGGGTTGTAATACAGCTTCAGGTTCCCAATTCCTGTTCAGACTATGGGCAGTCCTACCACAGTATAATTTCAGAGGTCAATCTCTGAAATGGAAGAGTCATGAATCTAAAAGAATAAAAGTCAGCATTGTATGTCCAGCTATCGGGGTATTAATTATAGGACTGTCACCTCACTGCTATGATATCGGTGTCCGGAGAGAACAGAGCAACCTGACTGATGGGAATTCTATCACTCATCAATATATCTTGCCTTCTGGATACAAGATTGACCCCACTCACTACAAATTACCAAAATACTGTGGGTATATTTCTGAATAAATAAACAACATGTATTAAAACCACATGATTACCAAAATGACAGTAAGGTGTCAAGTGCAATCAGGTGTTTTTTCTTTAAAAATATATTTGGATTCACAGATACCATGAGATCTACCATCTGCTGCCATACAGCAACTGGCGAGACAGCGTTCAAGGGACAATATGTTTTGGCTTGACATTCTAGCAAAGTCAGTCCATTTCCAGGGCACCAATGACCTGACCAAAGATCCTCACTCCACAGCTTCCCATAAAGAACCAATATTTCATCTTTTAGGCGGGTCTCCAAAGCTCAGCCTGTCCACCACCCCCATTAAGCTTAACAGTTTCTATTAGTTAAAACTAGTGTTGAGCGATTATTCTCGCCAAAGTTGAAATCGGCACAGTTTTTATGTTGATCGAAATTTTTAGATCATGAAATAATTTAGGTTAAAATCTGTGAATCATCTATTAAGAGCACGCCATTTTTGGCGCTTCCTGTCATTTTTGCGGCCAGCAAATCAGCTTACAGAATAGAGCAGGGTGAGATGTGTGTGCGACGTCATGACTGGGATGTGTATGGTTGCGATTGGCTGGAAAAATCACATGACCTCGTTTTACATAGAACAGCTATTCCTGTTCAGCCTCAGTGTCTCCCAGCGTCTCAGAGCAGTAGGACGTGCGCTCTGCCTGTGTCCAAACAGCTCAGCGAAATTATTCTATTTCTTCACAGAGAAAGCTCTACTGTTTAGCTGTGATCCTTACAACTTAGTTTATATTAGAGATTGGAAGACTTTATGTAGTTAGTAGAGAAATTTTAAAGGAGCATCTACCGCTGTAAAGTCACGGGGGGGGGAGCGGAGGGGGTGACCCCGCGGGCGAACACATACAAGCTCAAAAAATAAAAATGGATAAATTTCAAAAAGAATTAGTATAGACAAAGCACTGCAATAGCTTCATTAATAACAGTTTGCTATTGAAATATTTCCTGGCTATTGGGCAGCCTGAACTTATATTAGGATACACATCTTTTCTAGCAACTGCAGGTCTATTTGTTAGGTTCAAAACTCCACCTCTATTATCAGTATACATTTCAGTTAGTTGTTCATTGACAATTTTGCCCATTCCTCCTTTGTTCTTATATCCACCTTTCAGTTAATTAATAATCCAGCAATTTTTTAGTCAGCACAGGTTGATAGGTGCCAAAAATACCTTTATTATCCGAATTACATTACAGATACGTGTTTTTTGACTTTTGCCAGTCCAGATTTGTTTATAGAGCCACCTTGCAGTTAAATGTTGAAATCCAGCAATTGTGTAGTTACCACAGGTGAATTGAAAGGTGCCAAAAATACCTTTTATTATCCGAATACATTACAGATACGTGTTTTTTGCACTTTGGCGCACTCTAGCTTTGTTATGAGGCACCTTGCATTAAATTTGAATACTGCAATTTGTAGTCACCACAGGTGAATTGATAGGTCCCAAAAAATACCTTTTATTATCCGACCCTATACATTTACAGATACGATGTTTTTTGACTTTGGCGCAGTACCGCTTTGTTCATTGAGGCACCTTGCACTTAAATTTGAATACAGCAATTTTGTAGTACCACAGGTGAATTGATAGGTGCCAAAAATACCTTTTTATCCGAATACATTACAGATACGTGTTTTTTCGACTTTGGCGCACTACAAGCTTTGTTCTTGAGGCACCTTGCACTTAAATGTGAATACTAGCAATTTTGTAGTCACCACAGGTGAATTGAAAGGTGCCAAAAATACCTTTTATTATCCGAATACATTTCAGTATACGTTGTTTTTTTCACTTTTGGTCTGTCAAGAGCCAGTTGTTGATAGATTCTACTTTTGCGGTTTATAATTTGTAATCTAGCATATTTGTTTTGATTTGAGGGATTTGAGAATAGCTGTGATTTGCCGTCTTTTAATAAGAGACTTTCCAAAACTCTTCCATACCTTCTCAAATTTTTATATTTCTGAACATGGAGCGAAATTCAGGTGGTAAGCGAGCAAAGAGGGGGTTAGGACATGGAGGTAGAGGTACGAGAGAAGGTGCTCCTTCCAGTGCTGGCGACAACACGCATGCCAGCGGATCGTCAGTTGCAGGACCGTCAGGCCTGTCATCGCTGGGTCAGGGCCCTGTGAATCTCAGTAACGAACAGCGTCGCCAATCTGTCCTTCAGTGGTTAATGCAACCTGCATCCAGCAGTCTTACCTCCTCGTCCTCCCAGTCACGGCCACAAATGTCGTCATCAGCATCACCAGCATCCGTCCAACATGAAGCAGCCCAAATGTCAACTCTTGTACCCACCACTGTGGATAATCCATTTTCTGAAGACCTCTTGATGACAAAATGCGGTTGGGGTCAGAAGGCATGTTAAAGATCAAGAGGCCAAAGAGGATGATTTTCTCTGCTCTGACGCCCAGTTACTGATGCCATCAGAGGAGGAGAAGGAAGCCGGTCAATCGGCAAAAATCCCGGGCGGTCGGCAACGCCTTGCAGTCCCTCTTGCTTGTAGCCCGCAGCTCCTGGATGCAGAATGTCAGGACGACGAAGTCACCTGTGTTGATGATGATGATGACGACATTGCGGATCCAACGTGGTCTTTTCAGCAGAATTTGCTTGCGAGCGCTTCATCACTGGACGAGGAGGAAGACGATGGGGGTAGTGTCAGTACGGGTTCCGCCTCAAAAAGGGAGAGGGCGGTCGCAGAAGTCCGCTGATATGATTCCGCCAGCCACGGTCAGCGCAAACCCCGCTCCTTGCTTATCGCCGTCAAAAAGGTCCAGGACCTCTCAAGCCTGGGCCTTCTTTGAGCAAGCCTCTGATTCACCCAGCGATGTCATATGCCGCCTTTGCCGTAAACGCATAAGTAGAGGCAAGAACCTTAGGTGGTTAACCACCACCAACATGTCTAGTCACATGCAGCGAATGCATGAGTTGAAATGGAGGCAACACTTGGCCAAAAAGGCCAGACCGGCCGGGCCTCCAACCACTGTCACACCCTCTGTCTCCGCCTCCTCCTCCTCCGCCACACCAAGCGTTCCTCAGCTGCCATGTCTCTCAGAGTCATGATCAGGGATCAGCCTCCGCTTCAGCCTCCACCGTCGCCCGAGTACCACCAGCACCACCAGAGACCCATCCTACCCCTTCTCCTTCCGCCAGTTTGACGACCTGCACGCCGTACAGCGGCCAGTCTAGCAGCCAGCCTTCTGTCTTCCAGGTTTGGGAGCAGAAGAAACACTTTAACCCAAACCATCCCAAAGCCAAAGCCTGAATGTCGGCATTGCCAGGCTTTTGGCCTTGGAAATGTTGCCTTTCCGTCTGGTGGACACAGATGGGTTCCGCCACGTCATGGCCCTTGCCTGCCCCAATACCAGATGCCGAGCAGGCATTTCTTTGCCAGAAAAGCCGTCCCTGCCCTGGCCAGCCACGTGTCATCTAAAATTTCAAGCGCGTTGTCTGCATCTGTGGCCGGAAAAGTCCATCTGACCACCGACACATGGACTAGTAAGCACGGCCAAGGCCGCTATATCTCTGTGACAGCTCACTGGGTGAGCTGGGTGGATGTCTCTGGGGGTGACGGTGGCTCTCAGGCTCGGCGCACGCTCTTCAAAACCGCAGGGATGGTGCAGGGTTCTTTCCCCAAGGTCCTCTGGTGGCATCACGTGCCAGAGAAACCAGGCCGTGTTGAAATTAATCTGTCTTGGAGACCGTCCACACACAGGTCAGGAGCTGTGGACGGCTCTCCGCAACGAGACCGAGCGCTGGCTGGGTGCCAAGAACCTTGTGCAGGCAAGGTGGTGTGCGATAACGGGGAAATCTGCGTGCCGCCCTTAAGATCGGTAGGCTGGAGCACAATCCTTGCCTGGCACATGTCATGAACCTTGTCGTCCAGAAATTTCTAAAGAGCTACCCGGGTCTGGACTGCCTGCTGAGGAAGGCTCGAAGTCTAAGTTCGCACTTCCGCCGTTCGCACCCTGCTTCGTCCCGCCTGGCTGCGTTGCAGCGTCAGCTCGGCCTCCCGTCAACCGTCTCATTGTTGACGTGGCAACACGCTGGAATTCCACCCTCCACATGCTCCAGCGATTGTGGCAGCAGCGCAATGCCATTACGCAGTACGAAGTGACACATGGCCTGACAAGCAGCGGTGCGGACCTCGGGGTGTTGAGCCACCGAGAGTGGAGGCAGGTGTGAAAGAGCTCTGCACCATCCTTGCCAGTTTTGAAGAAGCCACCAAAATGGTCAGTGCGGACAATGCCCTTGTCAGCATGAGCATTGTGGTGATCTTAGTTCTGGAACGATCGTTGGACACTCTGAAACAACAGGTCCCGCCAGCGACGGAGGAGGAGACGGACACAGATGCGGACACGGAGCCTTTCTCTCCGTCAAATCCACAAGGGCCCGACAGTTTTTCAATTTCATCGGTCTTCATTAGGCAGTGGTTCGGGGTCCAGAGCTAGTGCAAGGTGGCGCATCAGCTCTCAGGGTGCATCATCTCAGGCAAGTCAGGGCTGTGTTGAAGCTGTGCCGGAGGCAGCGGAGGAGGAGGAGGAGGTATTCCTAGACACCGACGTTACCGACGTCCCTGCCTTGGAAAGAGGTTGGCGCGAATTTGAAGCGGAGGAGGAAGATGAGGACGATCATTTTTGCTAGTGCCCCTCGACCAGAGGCTTGGGAAATCAAGGCTCCATCTCTCACATGAGTGCTTGGATGCTCCATTTCCTCCAACATGATCCTCGCATTAAGGCCATCAAAATGAACAACAGTTACTGGGTGGCCACCCTCCTGGATCCCGGTACAAAACAAAACTCAGCACTTTCCTTCCACCCACCCAAATAGAGAGTAAAATGCAGGAAATGGAGACCTTGCTGATTGATCAACTGGAGACATCTGTTGCGTCTGCTTCACGTTCCCCAAATGTCACGGTGGAACAACATCAGCGACGTGACAGCAGTAGAGTGCCAAGTAGCCGTAGCGGCAGCAGCAGGCAAGGTGGCAGAAGCCTAATGGGTGACCTCTGGCAATCTTTATTTACCACCTCACCAACGCATGCAATGCAGGGCACACATCCAACACACAGAGACCAGCTTAAGATCATGGTGCACGACTATCTGCGTCTCAACACCGATGTTTTTGTATGTGTTCCGGACCCAATAGACTTCTGGGTATCCAAAATGGACGAATGGCCCGAGCTCGCTCGCCACGCCATAGAGGTGTTGTCCTGCCCAGCAGCCAGCGTCATATCTGAGCGGACCTTCAGCACAGCTGGAGGAGTCATTACAGACAAACGCATCCGGCTTTCCACAGATAATGTGGATCGTTTGACTTTCATCAAGATGAATCAGGCATGGATCTCTGATGATGTTGTGGCCCCAATTGCCGAGGTCACCGATTAGTTGCCGGTCTACTTCACATTCCTCTTCAAACAGAAATGGTCCTCTTGAAAACTTTTTTTTAAATGATCATTTCTTACTGCAATTTTTATTCTCTTTTCCCAACAGTTCATTTTGCTGGTTTTGCTGTGAGGAGACTGTAAAAGACAGCAAGGTTTCATGACAACACCGTATTCCATTTACTCACTTTATCTTTAGAAGTTTTCGCATTGTCAATGGTTTTGAGGTCATGTTGCTGTGAGATACAGCTATAATTATGGTCCTTTGGAACAGAAATGTGGCTTTTAAGTGGCATTTCTCCCTCACAATTTTTAATAGTGGCTGAGAAGTCATATTTATAATTTTTTGGGGTCATGTCTGTGATACAGCAATAATCATGGTCCTTTGAACAGAAATGTGGCTTTTTAAGGGCATTTCTCCTCACAATT
>JAODAL010019994.1:0-50000 GCA_025379985.1 Phyllomedusa bahiana
GGGAGGTTGGGCTTGTCTACACAGCACAAGAAAACGGTCGGATTTTCAGCGGTTTTAGTATTTTTTAACCGCTAAAAATATGATCGTTATGTATGCCCATAGACTAATAGAAAAACCGACACAGGTAGTTTTTAAAGCTAGTTTTCTGGCACCGGCGGACTTAGCAACATGTTGTATAATCTGCTGCCGTTTTGTCGCCAGTTCCCCATACAATCAATTGTATGGGCCGACGGCAAAAAACGAGAACCGACTGTGTTTTTTGCAAATACAAAAACCACGGTCGTGCATCGGAAAAAAACGGTTGGCTTTCCGACTGTTTTTGTGTGATGCGGTGTGGATCCAGCCTTAGGCAGGTTCATTCATAGGATAGAGTACTTGTGTAAGCCCCTTGTGGTCACATTGTCAGGTGTTGTAAAATAGAGAAAAAAGGAGGATACTGGGATTTGTAGTCTTTCACCATGCGCTGCCTAGGGGCGTGACTAGCATTTTATAGGGCCAAAAGCAAAGCAAAAACAAAAGCATAAGTAGGAATAATAAAGATATGGATAATAGCACCACATATATCAAAGAATCCTCATATTGGTCCTAGATAACAAAAAGCCACCAACTTTTTATGTCTTACAAAAAGGTAGCCATGAAGAACTAATGCTTCTCCTCATGGAGACTACCATAAAGGTGTGTGGAGACTTATAAGTTATGAATGCTCCACAAAATTTTTAATATTTAAAAAAAACTCTGGGCAAGAGAGCTAGAACTCGTCACCTATTGGAAGTAGCATCCAAGGCCTCTTAACCAACCAGCCAGAATCTGCTTTTCATTGTTAAAGTGGAGCACCCTGAAATGGCTGTCTGCAGATGTAAAACTCTCCATATCAATTGAGTAAACAAATTTGCTTCAGATTTCTAGCTATGTTTTAAAGCTCTTTGATGGGTCGGATGTGACTTTAAGGAACGCTACATCAAATAGGTGGTGCCAGTCCTTGCTCTTCTCCAGAGGTTATTTAAATATTACAAAAAGGTACACTGCAAGGACTCCTTAGACTCTGGGCCCGAGATGCCATGACTGCTACAGCTACAGTTACATCCATGGCCCAGACTCAAGTAAACCAGCAGACCAGCTGTGAGAAAAGGCTTTTTTTACAGTGATTATACACAGGATAATGTATGTTTAGTTATATTTAAGTAATAGGCTGTTAGTCTGTTATTAGGCTCTTGACTGGTTTGAAGTAGCATCCAGCGGCAGAAGTCTAAGGGTATGTTCACACGGCTTATTTTCAGGCGTAATTGCGGGCGTATTTAGCTGCATATTGCGGTTAATATGCGGCGAGATGCGCGCAGCAATTACGGTAAACCATAGCTCTCATAGAGTGCTTCGGGAGTACGCGTTGATCAGTGACTCCCAAAACACCCGGCGCATTGCGCCCCGTACTGTACGTGCCGCAATTACACCGTGTGAACATACCCTAAAAGCAGCTTTGGACTATATTGTATATTGTATGATTGAGTCAATTTATTATGACCATTTACTACTTTCAACATATACCTCAATGTTGTCATGGGTAAAAAAGGGTGATCTATCAGAGTTGCAAATAGGATTATTAGCTTTTGTGCCAAGTGTGACAGTGTTTGTAAAGTGCAATGTGCTAAGTGCCATTGATGTGGGAGGTGAATGTTGGCTACAAAAGGGCACAACCAACTGTAGTGGAGTGGCTCACCACCAAAACAACCCAGACGTCTACAAGACTGGTGTCTAAAACAACCGTTTAGGGAACCCTAATGCATACGGGGTTCCATCGTAGACGGATGGTCACTGGAACTCTGCTAACAAAGTTGCATCGGCAGAAAAGGCTTCAACTTTCACGGCAATACTGGAATTGTACCATCACTCACTGGCAAGAGGTTGCCTTATCCGATGAGTTTTTTGCTTCATCAAACAGTGAAGGTTAACGTGTTACACAAGAAATAGCAGAGAACAGCTGATGCAGTCAGCATGGCTCCATATACCCATGACAACCAACTAGGACCTTATTGAGTCATTCCCAGCCCGTCGAGCTGTTGTACATGGTGGTTACTTTGGATATTAGCTGGTGGTCATCATAATGTGACTTGACTGTGTACATAAGAGTGCACCATGAACAAAAAAAAGTATCTAAAAAGTGACTAAACATTTTAATGTATGTTTATATCTAGCTAATGTAAAATAACATCCAACTGTAATGCTGTGCTTTAATAAAGTTGGGTGTGTAGGTGGAAATGTTGGCTAAATGAGGACATAACCAGCATGAAGTTCTGACTGAACTTGGCATTTTTATCTTAATTTTGTAATTTTTAACTTAATTTTGAAGCCTAACATACAGGGTTGGGGGTTTTTTCCGGGGATTCATATTGGAACGCTAAAAAACGGACCGTCCCCATACCCCCCCATCGGGTGAATATAGAACACTTTATATCCGCGTCCAATGTCGGATTCCCACACCCCAAATTACGGCCACGGGTATCCGAAATTGCCCAAACCTTTTTTTGCGCAAAAATTGCACACAATAAAAGTCAGCGCGGCGCGGTTCGTCAATTTGTAAATGCCGTCGGATTCTGGGTGACATTTTCAAATTGCTGTGTAGACCTAGTGTAACAAAAATTTGTACTTTTGCGAATTCCATTTAAAATTTATTTGGAACAAAAAAAAATAAATATAAAATTTTTTCTTTCTTTAAAACCACAAAAACCCCCAAAAAATTTTTTAGCTTGTTCCTATTTTGAAAATAATTCTATACCCCAAACCCACTGCTCAGTAAAGTAGGGAAACCAAAAATCTTCTCATTTTGAAATCATCACAAATTTTCTTTTTCCCACTCTGCGTTTAAAGTTCAATAATCTCTTTTTTGTTTTTTTTTTAATTTTTTTTTTTTGTATTTTTTTTTTTTTTTTTTCCTTCTTTTTTTTTTTTTTTTTTTTTTTTTTTTTTTTTTTTTTGTGTTCTGAAAAAATGAAAGGGGAGTTCTGATTGGTTGCTATGGGCAACAAAGAAAGTCTTAGACAGTTTTCATACATGTCCCTCATAGTTTTCAGTACAAACAGGGTAAGCGGAATAAGCAACGCCCATTTTAATCCTCTGTTCACTTATAGAACGCTATTCCTCCTGTTAACATGACCAAACCAGTATTTTGAATGGGTTCCATAAAGGCACCACCAGTACCTGTCAGTCAACGTATCCGGATATTGTTTTATTTTTATGTAGCAATGATAGAACAGAAAAATGGATCGACAACCTAAGAAATAGTCCCAATCTTTGATCATTTTAGAATGTTGTGAATAAGTTAACCACTTCCAGACAGACATCATTGATTGAAACATACTATTATAGTATATAATACTGCATGCTATTTTACAAGACTGAATATCACCAAAAGTCACACGATAAATCTGATTATCATAGATGTGGTTACAAAACGCCAATTCACAGTTTCCGGTTTTTCCGTTTTAGTGCACATTCACAATGTCACATTAAAACCATGTGTTTGCAAAACCATAGTATATCGCAGTAAAACTGTGGATGATTTTGCCATCTGGTTCTCAGCCACATGGCACACTATGGCCACACAGTTGCATCATTAAGATTGCCCTTTAACTCACAATGCTTTAAAGTAACTCAAGGGGCCGTTCACATGGCAGAGTGCAAATAGCGGTCAGAAATCTCGACCGGTATTTGCACTGTTTTCGGCCCATGCGGTTTGCGGAGAAAAGCCCTCCCCCTTCGCATAAACATGTTCATATTCCGCCCGAAAACCACTGAATGTTTTTCGGACCGATGGCGGTTTGAAAAAACACCCGGCGGAAAACCTGTGCGGTGGGGACCGCTGCGCACGTTTTCCATCAAGGTTCATTTTAAAAGTTGTCACCTGCTTTACAGTTTTCAAAACCGAAAACCGTCTGAAAAACCGGGTGAAAACCTGTGCAATGGGGACAAGCCGTAATGTAACTGGTTAAAGATTATCTAGAGTACTTTTAAAAGTGCTACCACTACAACTAATAATGTGATAAAGGATAGGACTGCATAGATGCAAGTAGAGTCCCTTTGGTTCAGTACAATGGACATATTTTCTTCAATACATCTATAATTGGGCATCCAGTGAAGCCTGACACAATTTCATCCTGAATCTCTGTATGAAGCTCAAGGTATCTTGATATTCAGTAAGGCCCAATGTAGCTTTATGGCACTATGGCTCTATAAAACTCACAGGCTGTAGGTGGTGGGCAACAGTAAGAGTTATTATAGTGGGTGAGTCAAACAGGTTTAATTTAACCCTCACCACAGCAATTATTTTTTTGACCCTTAAAGGGGTTGTCTCACTACAAGGATTGCTTTTTATGTTAAAGACCTTGCGAAAACAAGTCACTTTGTAATATGTGTCCATTAACAGTGTCCTACCTATTCCTAGATATCCCCTCTTGTATGGGCTGCATCAGCTCCTCAGATCGCTATAGCTACAGACCTGTTCAGTCTCTTCTGATAGGCTGCCGGCGCTGGCCGCTATAGCTACAGACCTGGTGTCCTCAGCTGCTCATCAGTGCAGGCCAGTAATAACCAGTAGAATCCAGTAAGACCAGTAAATTCAGAAATGAAAGTGAGAAAATATATACCGAAGTATATATAACAAAGTCTATGGTTGTCCCAATGTGTCTTCCTACCCTTTCACATAAACAGATGAATCAATACTGTCTAACTCTTAGCCTCTTAGACTAGACAGTCTTACAATGTGCCACATTTATCATAGAGTAACTATGTCTAGTCTAACTTTACACCTTTTTTTATTTCAGTTGACTTGACACTAATTGTGCCAAAATGTTGGTGCATGGCTTTGCACAAAGAGCCACACCCCTTTTCACAAAGACCCACCCCTTTTATTGAGGTCACACACCCTTCTGCCCGGCAAGGTGCAGAGGTGTCTAAAACACATAATAGAGGTGGTGTAAAGCATGTACAACATTATTTTTTGCACAGATTGCACCAGAATTCTGGCATAACTGCCTTGAAAAATGTGCCCCATACTGTCCACATAGTGAACATTTGCTGTGAAATATACCTAAACTACAGCCATCCTGCAGATTAGCATTCCAGCACATATATATGAATTATAGTCTACTTTACCTAGCAGCCATTTCTCTGAGACACACTCTAGGTCTGGTGGTTTCTTTCCAGCAAACATCCCGATGCAAACCTTGGCTGGGCGAAGTGTCTTGCACACCTTACCGCCACATAGCTGCACCACTTCTGAAAGCTTATCACAAGGAGGTTGGCTGACTGGAGATATGAAGATAGCTGGCACACTAGAGAACAAATCCTGCTTGTACTCTCCTGCCGATAGATGGCGCTGCAGTCGACAGATCTGTTAGAGAAAAAAAATGCATTAGCCCACATAATAAAACATAAAATAATTTCCCAAAATATAATGTAGGTCACAAATTATGACTGTTATAACAAGCTTTTCTCATAACTCACATGACCTTAACCTTAGGTTACTTTAGTACAGCTGACAGCCGCAGTGAATGCAGTATACAAACCTTTAAAATGTGGGGGGTACCCTCCACTCTTTGTTTCCTTATTGCCCTATGATAGTCAAATAACCTAATGAGAGTAAAAAGCATTAAGCAAAAAAAAAAAAAAAAAGTTTTAGGGATATGAAAAAACTAAAAAGCAGCTAAAGGGGGAAAAAAAACCCTTATTTGTTTTAAACCCTTAATGCCACTTTTTTTTAAACCCCCCTCCCTTTAACCTTCCAGAAGCTAAAACTTTTTATTTTTCCATTTACATAGTTCTATCATAGCTTGTTTTTGGCGGGATATGATGCAGGGAGGATTTACATTTTATGGAGTTGACTGTTCAGTATAAATGATGTTATCTGTATTCTGCAGGTTGGTTCGATTCCAATCACAACAAATTTGTTTTCATTATGTTTTAGTGTTTTTTAAATAATTAAAACTTTTTTTTTACTTTCTAACTTTGTTGCAACCTCAAATAACTTTTTCATTTTTAAATCTATGAGCCTGAGTGATGGCTTGTTTTTTGCGGGATGAAAATTAGTTTTTATTGGTACCATTTTGGAATAGATGTGACTTTTTATCACGTTTTGTTCCAATTTTTTGGGCATGCAAGATGACCAATAAACGCAATTATAGCTTTGGTAATTTTTCTTTCTTCTTTGGTGTTCACCGTACAGAATGATGTTATATTTTAAAAGATTAGACTTTTATATACGCAACAACACCAATTATGTATAACTGCTTAATGTTCTTATTTTCAAATTGACAAATGGAGGTACTTATTTTTAAACTTTTTTTGCAAATTTATTGAACAAGAAAAACTGAAATATCACATGGTCTTAAGTATTCAGACCCTTTGCTCAGTATTGAGTAGAAGCACCCTTTTGAGCTAGTACAGCCATGAGTCTTCTTGGGAATGATGCAACAAGTTTTTCACACCTGGATTTAGGGATCCTCTGCCATTCTTCCTTGCAGATCCTCTCCAGTTCCCTCGGGTTGGATGGTGAACATTGGTGGACAGCCATTTTCACGTCTCTCCAGAGATGTTCAATTGAATTTAGGTCAGGACACTGGCTGGGCTAGTCAAGAATGGTTTCAGAGTTGTTCTGAAGCCACTGATTTGTTATTTTAGATCTGTGCTTAGGGTCATTGTCTTGTTGGAAGATGAATCTTCAGCCCAGTCTTAGGTCCAGAGCACTCTGGAAGAGGTTTTCATCCAGGATATCTCTGTACTTGGCCGCATTCATCTTTCCTTTAATTGCACCCAGTCGTCCTGTCCCTGCAGCTGAAAAACATTCCCATAGCATGATGCTGCCACCACCATGTTTCACTGTCGGGAGTGTATTGGGCAGGTGATGAGCAGTGCCTGGTTTTCTCCACACATACTACGTAGAATTAACACCAAAAAGTTCAATCTGTATCTCATCAGACCAGCGAATCTTATTTCTCATAGTCTGGGAGCCCTTCATTTGTTTTTTTGCAAACTGTATGCGGGCTTTCATATATCTTGCACTGAGGAGAGGATTCAGTCGGCACACTCTGCCATAAAGCCCCGACTGGTGGAGGGCTGCAGTGATAGTTGACTTTGTGGAACTTTCTCCCATCTCCCTACTGCATCTCTGGAGCTCAGCCACAGTGATCTTGGGGTTCTTCTTTACCTGTCTCACCAAGGCTCTTCTCCCACGACTGCTTGGTTTGGCTGGATGGCCAGGTCGAGGAAGAGTTGTAGTCGTCCCAAACTTTTTCCTTTTTAGGATTATGGAGGCCACTGTGCTTTTAGGAACCTTGAGTGCTGCATAAATTCTTTTGAAACCTTGGCCAGATCTGTACTTTGCCACAATTCTGTCTCTGAGCTCCTTGGTTAGTTCCTTAGACCTCATGATTCTCATGTGCTTTGACATGCACTGTGAGCTGTGATGTCTTATATAGACAGGTGTGTGCCTTTCCTAATCAAGTCCAATCCGTTTAATTAAACACAGCTGGACTCCAATTAAGGAGTAGAACCATCTCAAGGAGGATCAGAAGGAAATTGACAGCATGTGAGTTAAATATGAGTGTCACAGCAAAGGGTCTGAATACTTATGACCATGTGATAGTTCAGTTTTTCTTGTTTAATAAATTTGCAAAAATATCTACATTTCTGGTATTTTTCTTTCAAAATGGGGTGCAGAGTGTACATTAATCAGCAAAAAAATGAACTTTTTTGATCTTACCAAATGGCTGCAATGAAAGAGTGAAAAACTTAAAGGGGTCTGAATACTTTCTGTACCCACTGTACACAAACCAGATTGGAGAGGCACGCAGGCATTCCACATTATAAGTATATCAATAACGCAAACCTCCATGGAGCCCAGTTCACACATGAAAGTACGGGTGTTCTCTCTGGTTAAACTTGACTGGTCATATTTGGGAGGTCTTTTAAACAGTGCATGCACTGTGACAATTGAACCTCCGTGAAATCAGGTTTAAACATATGTAGTGTCTTATTTGCTCACATTTGAGAATATCACTGAATTTTAATTTTAGAGCTCCAATATGGTTGTATCATATACTTAATAATGAAACAGACATGTATTACACAATTTAACATATTATGAGGATACATGTGAACTTTACAACGCTACACAGATTTCCTTATAAGCTAGGCCACCCACTTATATGCAGCTGTCAGCTAAATTATTCCTGTATGCTTCTTTATTTTCTGTTGCTTAGAACAGGGCTAATATATTTCACAATACCGTACAGAGAATAGTAGGAGGACACTAACAAAAACACAGACAGAACATACAAATGCCAAACTGATGTTGTCCTCATTTGGATTGGAACCTATGACTAGAGAGCTGAAAGGCAACAAGGTTAAACACAGGCGCTGTATTGCCATGTCATTTTTTTTCTACCTTGAAATTTGTGGTTTCTTTGTGTTATTTTTTTAGGGATATTTGAATTACTACAAGAAGTGTTTTAAAGCAGGGGTCCCCAACTCCAGTCCTCAAGGCCCACCGACAGGTCATGTTTTCTGTCTTTCCTTAGCATTGCACAGGTGATTCAACTATGCTGCACAGGTGATGTCATTATTGTCAGTGCATGCTGTGGGAGATCCTGAAAACATGACCTGTTGGTGGGGCATGAGGACTGGGGTTGAGAAACAATGTCTTAAAGGTAGCAATTACCCCAACTGCAGAATAGGGCAACAATGTATAAAAACAAAGGCACTTGCCTTGTTGGTTGACACTCATTTGTTAATGGGGCCAACAAACATGAGTATTATGACTTCTGCTTAAAAAGAGGCAAAACTATTTTCTTTTACTTAAATTTTAAACTTAAAAGTTCAGCTTGTTACAAAACACTTGTTGTAGGAAGTATGAAGCATCTTGGGGTCAGTTGACTACGAGATGTAGGTGCTGTCAAATTGTCGGCATTGGAAACCATCCTGGAGGTTGAATGCTTTGTATGAACTCAAGAGAGAGGAAAATGGCAACTTCTAGCGGTGCTGCTCCAAAGAGCCAATGATGCAACAATGTCCTTGTGGAGATGCACAGAATGGATATTTTACTGTTTACAACATACAATGTGTTTTGATCCTGGCATAAGAGGTACATCTGATGACCCCAACCTGGGGTTAAAAAGTGTCATACATTGTCCCTAACAAAGCTGTTCATTATAGAGATTCTGGAGTGGCACTTTTGGAAGTTGCCTTTTTCATGTTTCTTAAATTCATACAAAGTGCTCTATGATCCCCTAGGATGGTTTCCAATGCCGGTGACTTGCCAGCACCCATCTCTCTTAGTCAACTGACCCCAAGGTGCTTCATACTTCCTGCAAGAAGTATTTTGCAACAAGCTGAACTTTTAAGTTTAAAAGTCAAGTAAAAGAAAAGACAATGGTGAGTTGTTAAAAATAAATGCTTGAAGTCGGTCGAGACAATGTCCTGTTAAATCATGGACCATTTGGAAAAAGAGAAGAAAGTCATTTGTTAGCTATTTCTGAAAACATGACCGACCTCAGATCAAGAGCATTTTTCAGTATTAAGAATGTGTGGTGAGGTTAACATGAATAATGTTTGGATTGGACACATAAGACTTCCTCTGTATGCCAAGTTAGTGAACTGTACTAATAGGGTAATTTATCAAATCTAGAAGATGTGCTACACCTCTCATGTCTGTGAACTACTCGTCGTCAGCAGAGCAGTTACAGAGTCCAGAATGACATGTCTCTTTATGAAGCAATATAAACAACTTCTTCATCTGACCATCTCCTGTCATAACACGGACCATAGAAAGGATCAGTAGTAACAAAATTAATGACTTGAAAAACATATCTTACATACCAATCTCAAACAATTATTTATTACAAGGAAAATATAGGACAGACAAAATCAGAGAAGTACAAAGCATTTCTTGATATCCAAACTTGTTTAGGGCTTCATTAGTCTACATTTATCCACATCATTTCTAAAGCTGCATTTATACAAAGTCATTTCACTGCCATACACCTATCTCATCTTCCTTTGATGCTTTCTGTTTTACATTGTACTTTGCATACTATCCCTTCTTTGTAGCTTGGCAGAAGCATTTCCTGTTTGAAAGCAGTTTCCCTTTGTCTCGTAAGACTACAGCAGTCAGGACCCTTAGGCTATTCCTACACTGAAATGTGAAAATTATGCCCAAAATCCAACAGCATTTTCAAAATTGCTAGACCGTGCCGCACCACCGCTTTCTTGCTCAGTTTTTGTGCAAAAACCAGTGGTCAGATTTCGGATTCCCAGCGGCCCAGAACCTTAGGGCTGCGGGAATCCAACGTTGGTCTGGCGGAATATACAACTAGTTCTATATTCCGCTGGAAGGTTTTCGGGTTACGAAAACCTCAGTAAAAAAATCTGTGCTTTGTAGAGTACAGCACAGATTTTCTATTGAGGGCTACACAGTTCTGGGTACGGTCATTTTTTCAGAGGATTCCAAATGCTGAATCCACTGAAAAACCGACTGAAATTCAGTGCTGTGTAGACATAGCCTTACTATGCGTCGTCTATCTGTTTCCCTGCCACACTTTTTTGGTCACCCGACCTCCTGGGTTTGACACATAGGGTGTCATTTATGAATTCTGGCGCTGATAGACCAGTTCTAAATCGTTTAAGGTAGTATAGACTGTGCCAGAATGTATGACCCTGTTCCTCTGCAGTTCATACATACAGGTGCAGTCTAGTGCCTCTATGACAACTCAGGCTCAGGCACCACCTTTAACTTGGTCTGGCTGCTCTGACTGTTCTGCGCCTAGGTTTGTCGTCAAAGAATCATAAATGTGTCTACTTCTACTAATGTGGTGGGACACACCACCAGAACGTCCCAAAACTTTGGCGCACTAAAAAGTGTCTTTGCCACGGTACTGAGGCACTTATCGCCAAAGTTTGGAGTACGCCTGTTCATACATCTATAGAACTGGTCTACTACAGTTTTTTGAGGCCAGAATTCTGGCGCAGCCCCGTTCATACATAGTTGCTTCCTATATGTGAAGAAAAATAGAGCTACTACTATAGAGTTTAAGCATATAAGAAACTATGGGAGAGAAATTATTTATAAAATAAAATTTTTTCTCACTGGAAAACCTCCACACAGAGCTGCTTCCTATGGGTAGAGACACAAACAACTACTGAGCTCCCAGTCATCATATGGCTGCTGTAGACCTGCAGGAAGTCCTCGGAAAATGTAATTAAAACATATTAAGAAAGTGCCTAACTTTTGGAAATATATCATTAAGAAAAAAATGTTCCCCTTTCCAATTAAAACATTAATACAAAGTAGAAATTAATACTAACTGAGTGGAGTGACCATGTGTAGCGTCAGAGGCACTAACTGCATTTGGGACAGAGCAGCAGGCCCACTGAATAGTCATTGGGACTGACAAGAGAACAAACTGGTTGGCTGCCCTAAGCTAACTACAGGACCTATCCTCAAAGCTTAGTCAAATAAGTAGACTGATGGGGAGAAGGGACAAGCACAAGAGTATTATCCATCCTCCTGCATAGAAGAGTTAGATATATAATAATTAAAAATGTATCCTGCAAATGTCAAGCATACTAGCTGTTATACTGTTGCTGCAGTTGATATAGAATTGTCCTTCAAAGAGAGCTATGCATTGTATATATTACTATGTATTTTTGACCAGGTAAAACTGAATAATAAGTCCAGCCAGCAGGTGGTGCATTGACACACAGCATGAATTGACATCATCTCAACCAAGATTAAACACAGCATACCACATAATGCAGCTTAATATGATGCTTACATTCTTAATGTTGGCCTAGCACATGCATTTTAATTACTCTAGGTCAGAACACAAATTTTTTCCTCATGGAAACTTGCTGGATTTCATAAAATTTAATTTCAAACAGAGTGTATAGGAACTGTCAAGTTAAGACATCTGTTACTATGGAAGGGCAGTAATCACTTATCTATGATAAACAAACATGAGGTTTAGGTAAAGATATGCATCCAGTTGAAATCTCATATTGTGTCAATGCACCTTATCTACAGTATCTTTAAATAGTATCTATCCTACCAGGGGCGTAGCTAAGGGCTCATGGGCCCAGGTGCAAGAAGTCAGTTTGGGCCCCCCCTCCTCTGAATGGAGAGGTTTTGGGGCATGTTTAAGAGGTGGGACCTGAACCTGTTCGGGTTTTTATAGTTTACCGTGTGATACCATTTTTTCCCCAATCTCTCTTTGGTACTTATAGAAATGATCGCTGGAACAATATACTATAGCACTTGTGCACTGCAGTATATTGTCATTCTAGTGACCTATTACACTCTCCTGCTGGCTACAGTTAGGCCCTTCAGTGGAGTGAGCCATAAATCCTGCAGAAGTCTCTGTGACTGTAAAAAGTTGGACAGAAAATTCTGCAGGAGGCAAAGCAGATAGAAAAGAAAAGCATTAAAAAAAACAAATAATGTGTCCCCCTCACCGTCACCTGACTAAAATGTAATGTAAGTAAATAGTGTGCTCCCCTTACCTGCTCCTGGGAGATGGATGCAGGGATGGCCTCCAGGACATCTTTCCACTAGTAATCACATAACCATGGACGTCTCCTGCAAGGACACCAATAGTGTCCCGGTGCCACCCAACTGCGCCTGGACCAGGTACCAGCGCAAGAAGAAGACGGTGCAGCCTCGGCCCACCCTGCCCAGAAACAGCCAGTCAATAGCACAGACACACAGCTCATATCTAAATACCTATGTATCGTATATCTATCTAATATCTATCTATCTATCTCTCTCATATCTATCTATCTATCTATCTCTCTCATATCTATCTATCTATCCCATATCTATCTATTTACCTTTCTCAAATCTATCTTTCTCATATCTATCTATCTCATATCTATTGATCTAGCTATCTATCTATGGTAACATTCACCTATCTATCTCATATCTATTTGTCTACCTCACACCCAGTATACACGCATACATACATCCACACAGTATATACTCACACATATACATCTATACACACATATACAGTGGTGGCCAAAAGTATTGGCACCCCTGCAATTCTGTCAGATAATACTCAGTTTCTTCCTGAAAATGATTGCAATCACAAATTCTTTGGTATTATTATCTTCATTTAATTTGTCTTCAATGGAAAACCACAAAAAGAATTGTCATAAAGACAAACTGGATATAATTCCACACCAAACATAAAAAGGGGGTGGACAAAAGTATTGGCACTGTTTGAAAAATCATGCGGTGCTTCTCTAATTTGTGTAATTAACAGCACCTGTAACTTACCTGTGGCACCTAACAGGTGTTGGCAATAACTAAATCACACTTGCAGGCAGTTGACATGGATTAATGTTAACTCAACCTCTGTCCTGTGTCCTTGTGTGGACCACATTGAGCATGGAGAAAAGAAAGAAGACCAAAGAACTGTCCTAGGACTTGAGAATCCAAATTGTGAGGAAGCCTGAGCAATCTCAAGGCTACAAGTCCATCTCCAAAGACCTGAATGTTCCTGTGTCTACAGTGCGCAGTGTCATCAAGAAGTGTAAAGCCCATGGCACTGTGGCTAACCTCCCTAGATGTGGACGGAGCCCATGGCCCTGTGGCTAACTTCCCTAGATGTAAAGCCCATGGCACTGTGGCTAACCTCCCTAGATGTGGACGGAAAAGAAAAATTGACGAGAGATTCAACGCAAGATTGTGCGGATGGTGGATAAAGAACCTCGACTAACATCCAAACAAGTTCAAGCTGCCCTGCAGTCCGAGGGTACAACAGTGTCAACCCGTACTATCCGTCGGCGTCTGAATGAAAAGGGACTGTATGTTAGGATACCCAGGAAGACCCCACTTCTTACCCCGAGACATAAAAAAGCCAGGCTTGAGTTTGCCCAAACTTACCTGAGAAAGCCTAAAACATTTTGGAAGAATGTTCTCTGACCAGATGAGACAAAAGTAGAGCTTTTTGGGAAAAGGCATCAACATAGAGTTTACAGGAAAGGAAAAGAACACGGTCCCTAAAGTCAAACATGGCGGAGGTTCCCTGATGTTTTGGGGTTGCTTTGCTGCCTCTGGCACTGGACTGCTTGACCGTGTGCATGGCATTATGAAGTCTGACGACTACCAACAAATTTTTGAGCATAATGTAGGGCCCAATGTGAGAAAGCTGGGTCTCCCTCAGAAGTCATGGGTCTTCCAGCAAGACAATGACCCAAAACACACTTCAAAAAAGCACTAGAAAATAGTTTGAGAGAAAGCACTGGAGACTTCTAAAGTGGCAGCAATGAGTCCAGAACACCTGTGGAGAGATCTCAAAATGGCAGTTTGCAGAAGGCACCCTTCAAATCTCAGGGACCTGGAGTAGTTTGCCAAGGAAGAATGGTCTAAAATTCCAGCAGAGGATTGTAAGAAACTCATTGATGGTTACCGGAAGCGGTTGTTCGCAGTTATTTTGGCTAAAGGTTGTGCTACCAAGTATTAGGCTGAGGGTGCCAATACTTTTGTCTGGCCCATTTTTGAAGTTTTGGGTGAAATGATCAATGATTTGATTTTTGTCTCATTCTGTGTTGTGTTTTTTCATTGCAAGCAAAATAAATGAATATATTAATACCAAAGAATTGGTGATTGCACTCATTTTCTGTAAGAAACTGACTATTATCTGACAGAATTGCAGGGGTGCCAATACTTGTCAGCGTTGATACAGCTGCTGCAGTGAGAGTACGTATGGCTGGGTCTCTGTGACCTGGCCATACGTACAGCAGCTAGAAGAGTGTGGCGAGGGGGACCTGCGGGGCCCCCATAGCTCAGAGGCACGGTCGCAAGTGCGACCGCTGCGACCTATGTAGCTACGCCACTGTATCCTACTGCAGTACTTCTCTACAGTATCTATCCATATACACTAATTGGCCATAACATTAAAAACTAATATTGTCTAACCCCCTTCATGCAGCAGCTATTTTTGCTTATGATCAGTTTACCTTCTGTCTTCCAAAAGCCATAACTTTTTTATTTTTACAACACTGTAGACACATGAGACATGTTGTTTGGGGGACAAGATGGACTTTTGTAATGGTACCATTGACTGCACAATGCAATGCACTGGGAAACAAAAATAAATGATCGTGTAGTGCAATGTGAAAACAACGCAACTGCGCCCTTTTTTGTGGGGGGTTTATTATAGAGTTCACTGTTCACTTTACATGACATGGTAATCCGTATTCTACTCCATATTCCCTTACCTACTGCACGACGTAACTAGACTTCATATATTGGTATGTAGCTAATATTGTGTAGCATCCCCTTTAATAACCAACAGCTTGGACAAACTGGAGCAGAGACTCCATGAGATCTGTGAAGGAGTCCTGTGTTATCTGCCGCTAAAAAGTAGATAGCAGATTTTTTAATTCATGTTAGTTGCATGGTGGGGCCGTTATGGATTTGCATGTTTTTCCACCACATTTCACATATTCTCAATTAAGTTGCTATCCGGGAAGTTTGGAGACCAGTTCAACACCATGAACTCTGTCACATCCTTCAAAGCATTCTTACAGGGTTTTCGCACTACCATGATTACTTTAAACATGCAGGCAAAGATAAGTAAAGACTATTACCAAATACATTGCTGCTCCAATTTTGCTTGGTTCCAGAGAGAGGGGAGATTTTATGTCCTGCTTGTGTACTCAAGCTTCCCTAGCTTCCTGGCCATCTCTCTCTGCTCTCATTGCTCCAGCTGCCCTGTCCAACCACTCTCTGCTGTGTGTTAGTCTATGTCTACACAGCATAGTATTACAGTCAGATTTTTAAGCGAATTCAGTACTTAAAATTTGCACTGTAACCAGTGCCCCATAGACTGCAACAGAAAATCTGTGTTGTAGTCTACACAGCACAGATTTTCTTCTGCGGGATTTATAATATGCTGGGTCTCTGCTAGATGATAGAACATGTTCTTTCTTCCACCGGATTCCCGTTCAGTCAATGTATTGAGCCGGCGGGAAGCCCAAAAACCGACCGCAGTTTTTAGCACAAACCCACATCAAAAAACAAGGTGCAGCAATCTTAAAATGCTGTCGTATTTTGGGTGGCATTTTAACATTTGCTGTGTAGACATAGTCTTATATCTAGCACAGGAGCTTGTTTATGTTACTGACAAGCTTTATCCCTTTGGAGCCCTGTTGGTAATGTCCCTGTAAAATGATCAGCTAGAAACAGCAAAGTTGATACTGCTGTAGAACCATCCACAGCCTGACCAGGAAGTGAGAATCTGAAGCTGGCCATGGCTTTGTAAAACAGCATTTTTGAAACCGGGCATTTTCTGATTGGAGAGGCCCTTGCCGCTAGAGAATACTAAGAAGGGGTGCACTTGGTCTGCAATAATGTTTAGGTAGGTGCTACATGTCAAAGTAATGTCTATATAAATACCAGGACCCAAAAGTTCCCACCTCAACATTGCCCAGAGAATCACAATGCCTCTGCCAACTTGCTTCTTTTGCATCGTGCATCCTAGTGCCATATCTTATCCAGGTACAGTAAGTGACACACATGCACCCTGCTTTCTTTATCAGAACAGGTCACCTTCTATTGCTTCATGGTCAGTTTTATGCACCCTGACCAATCTGCAGCAACATAGTCCCATGTGCAGCAAGCTGCAGTGCATTGTGTATTCTGACCCTTTTTTTATCATAGCCACTATTACCTTGTTCAGTAATTTGTGCGTCAGTAGTTCTAATGTGGGAACAAATGGGTTATCCTTCTCTTCCCATCAATGAATCCTTGGTCAAAGTCCCTCAGATCCCAAATCTTGTCCATTTTCCCGATTTTAAAACCTCAACCTCAAGATATGACTGCCACCTATTATATCCCATAGGCAACTGTTTAAAATCCAGTGGTCTTTGGACACAGGTCCTGTTCTAATTAACAGGGGAAGTTTGCTGTGTGCCGTACGTTTGCCTTGGTAACAGTATTACCCAGTAGGAACCTGCATCTTTCCATGCTAAATCTGAAGATTAGGTAGGTCATTAACATTGCAGGGACACTTTAAAGGGGTTTTACCCCATAGACGTTTATCAGCTACCCGCTGTACTTGGCTCTCTTCAGTCCCATAGATTTTGAACGGAACAGCAATAGACTGGCACCTTGTGCCAGTCCTGGTTTGCTAAGGCAAATAAGGCACAAAGCGCCCTCCCAATGGAAAATTTAGCCTACTTCATGCCTCCATGTGCGTCCATTCTGACTGGGATGAAGTGGCGCTCTAGGCGGTCGCCCACCTGGCCCTGTTGTAAGCTCTCAAGAAGGAACAATATGGGATTCAAGTCCCCTATTCTAGTAATCAGTGGAGGTCCCAGCGGTGGGACTCTCAGATATTTTAACCTCTCCTATGGATAGGTGCTACATATCTATTGTGGAAAACCCCTGTATTTATTTCAGTTAATTTTCTCTGCTAAATTAAAAGGCTGGCTTACAAAGCGTGATTTATTGTATTTGTAACATGTATTTTGTGTTTTGATTGATGTCTTCTACCTCTTTTGCCTCTACGTCTTGAGGAAAGAAAGTTTCTACATAAACATAGAAAGGGATTCTTTACTGTTAGAGCAGTGAGACTGTGGAACTCTCTGTCAGAGGAACTTGTCATGGTGAATTCAGTAACAGAATTTAAAAAGGGTTTGGATGTATTTCTGGAGCGTAATAATATAACAAGTTATAGTGACCAGGATTCTGGAGAGGGTTCGTTGATTCAGGGATTTATTCTGGTTGCCAGATGGGAGTCAGGAAGGAATTTTTTTCCTAAAATGAGGACAATCGGCTCCTGCCTCATTGTTTTTTTTTTGCCTTCCTCTGGATCAACACTTTAGCACAATAGGCTGAACCGGATGGGCATCTGTCTTTTTTCGGCTTTACAAACTATGTAACTATATGTAACTATGTTAAAAACACAACAAAAATGCAGTGTGACCTTGGCCGAACAGTGAGCACACAGTTTATAAAAAAAAATGTATTTGCCATTTTTAGTTAAAATGGATGGCGAAAAGCTTATAGTCACATCTTAACCTCTAAAGGCAGAAAAGCTACCATTCTATATTTTAGATAATCGCACATGATGTATAATTAAATCTTACAACTCTGAATGTTTTGCAGGACTCGGCATCCGATTTTGTGGTCAAATAGTAAATGCCACAAAAATATCCTACATCATACCCACATAAAGCATAATGGCTGTGCTCCTAGAATTTACTTAATAGTAATGTATTAAAGGGGTAGTCCCATCTCATACATTCATGGCATATCCACTGTATATAAGAACATGTCTGCTCCCTCAATTTGCTTCTGTGGGCATTCCGAGTACCCGTCAGGTAAATATGCTTTAATACATTTAAGATTGCCACTGAAGTGATTGGTGACAGTTACACAGTTGTGCACCCAAGACAAAAAGAGGAGGGAGTAGATGGGGGTATAGGGACCCTTGTTTTTGAATAGCTGTTTGAGGGGTATTGCTACAAAGGCATTTCATTCCTGCTTTGTCCTACTTCAGCTTTCAGTGTGCTTAGAAGGGGGCGTGTGTGATTTGTTTGAACTGCATATCATGTAACCCAGCAGGCTTGACATCACCAGGCCTTCCCACATCCCACTGTGCTCACTCTAGTCAAACAAAGGTCTGACTAATTACTAAAGAGTATGGAGGCAAGAGTAGAATCACTCACCCTGGGGTTGAATACTCACTCAGTAGTGAGTGTGTGATTACTAGGCAGGGAAGAGACTGATAAAAAGCTGCTTGAGCAGATAGGTGATGTCTGAGCATGTGCGGCAAGACTGAGCAGCTCTCATCACTGGTCGTATTCCCCTAGCGACGAGCTGTACACTATGGATCACTAAGGTAGCAGCCCAAAAAAAAAAGTGGTACCAAATTTTGAATAATTATGAATCTTGAAAATGTTTATTATTTAATCTGCAAGCTTCTTACATCAATTTTACTTTGTGGCAAAGCCCCTTTAATGCTAGCAGGTACATTGTCAATGTTTGGCACAAACATGGGGGCATAGTATTTACCTTGGTTGGAGTCCTACAGTTATGCAACGGATTAACTGCAGGTTTACAGTAATAGTATAGTACTAGGCATGTGAATAACAAACTGCATATGTACAATGTGGGAAAATGTGTGAATCTGCATGCTGCAGACAGTCACATCTGAGGCACACATTAAATGTTGCAGACATGTATGTTTGACCCGTTGCAATACAAATAGTGACATCTGTGTCACAAGCAGATCTTAAAGTAAGGCTGCATTTACACGACCGGTATTTGGTCTTTTTTTGGCACGCAGGGAGGGGCACGGCTTTTCTCCGCTGTTTGCGGATTCAAGCCCTCCCCCTTCGCACCCATATGTTCATGTTCCGGCAGAAAACCGGGCGGAAGAATGAACGTGTTCTATGTTTATTGGAACGCCGGCGGTGTATAAAAATGTCCGCCAGAAAATCCGTTCAATGGGGACTGCTGCACGGATTTTCTATTCAAGTCTATGGGGGAGCGCTGCTTGTCGGTTTTCAGACGGTTTGTAAAGCTGCAAACCGTCTGAAAAACCGACAAATAACCAACGCCGTGGGGTCAAGCCCTAAGGCCATGTTCACTAGGCTTAAAATTGGACGGATTTCAGTCTGTAAGTACGCGCCGGAGTGCGCAAATTACGGCTGGAATACGTCCAAGTCATTACGGTAATCCACAGTTCTCATAGAGAACTATGGATTACGTCTCCTCTCCCTGCTCGGCGAATCCGACGCGGGGGGAGATAAGTGACATGTGAATTACTAGCGGCGTATACGCGCCACTGATAATGCAAGTCTATGGGACGGCGAGGTGCCCGCCCCCCGCTCCGCCCCCAGCCACACGACGTAATTGCGGGGCGTAATTACGTCCTGCAAATACACCGTGTGAACCAAGCCTTACTGTCTTGCTGTTTGCACAGCTGAAATATTTGTCATATTTGTATATGGCTGTATAGTTTTGAATGCACCGCCCCCATGTTTAATATACTATAGCAAATATATAAAGTATATATTATTATTAGATGGAATAACTTAAATGTATGGATATTTTCAGAGGTTATTCATCATTATAAATATTTTAAATACTCATTATAGATGTATAATGGAGCAAGATTGATAACGTAAGTATATTGCATGGTTTGTTACTTGTACAATATCAGACAATCTAATGTCTATGGCTAGCTTGCACAGACTATAAGTTTGGGAAAATGGGGTCTTTTATTACCCCCAGAATCAGCAGCACTTCTGTCCATAGATGGTGCTTGGTTTTACAACTCTGTCCCATTCACGTAAATGAGGCTGAGTGGTAATATCGGAGAGGCACAGTCCAATAACAAGAGTGGTGCTGTTTATGAGAATATAAAAAGCAGAGCAAGAAGCACTAAACGGGTACTAAAAGGTAAAAGCATTAAAGGGGCATTCTGCGGTTCAGACAAAATAACTTGAAAGAGGGCTACAAGGTGATTACACACAGAGTTACAGTATAACACTAATCCTACATCCAATACATGTATAACTGACATATTGTGTCTTCATCAGTGCAGCAAGAGTGGGCTTAGTTTATGTGACTAGCAGACTACAGTTCCCATCATGCATTGCTGACATCTATTATAGATCGTTCTCATGCTGAATTGCCCTGGCTTACTGTGCATCTTATATTGTGCTCCCCAACTGCTGAGCACCTCACATCGTTTAGAGTTACAATCCCTCCCATCAACTGCTGCTTCATAAACACAGCTCACCCTCCTAGTGCTGGAACGGAGCATGACTGATCAGAAAGCTGAAACTGAACTGCAGGTCCTAACCCTTGGCAACAAGCTAGAAACATCACATTTTGAACCAGTAATTATTGCATGATTATGTGGGAAACAACTGAAAATATTTAATTACTATACAGGCAGTCCCCGACTTACAACTTACATCTATCCCCTAGTTACAGAAACTTATGGGACATGCTGGCACTTGTAGTTCCATGTTCCACAGCAGATAGAAGCTGTGGAACGACAAGTTCCAGCATGCCACAGCAGCACATAAGGTGAAATCTTCTCAACAGTGGCACAGACAGCAAAACAGATGTAAAAAACCTCCCCTGTTCCATCCAAAACGAAAAAAAAAAACTTTTGTGCTACAGTTACATTTAATAAATATACCTGTTCCGACTTACATACAAATTTAACTTAAGAATAAACCTACAGTCCCTATCCTGTTCGTAACCCAGGGACTGCCTGTATATTCAAGAATTTTTATTGGTACTTCATACTTTCAGGAGTAGTCAAGTTTTGTATACTACTTTAATTACAGTCTTACATGTAACCAACAAGAGTTATGCAATTAGATTTCAGGGAACAGCAATACATACCTAATTAGTATAGTAAACTACAGTATATAAATTATAGATAAAAAGAATTTAACAAGTACTGTACTATGTCGGGCATCTTTTTGGGGCGCCGCACACCTTGAGAGGTGGTAGTGGGCACAGTTCTGGCACATAATGAGGTCGATCGTCTTTTGACTTCATACATCAGAAGGTCGTCATCTGACTCTGCAAGGCCATTTACAAAGGGCCGCACAAAGCTCTCAGCTGTACACTAACTGTGCAGCTGCAGGACAGGAGACCCGGCTCGCCACAAAAGGCAGGGGTGTTTTTTTAAGGTTCCTGCCTTCTCGATTGTTGTGTATACAGAATAGCAGGAAGCCTCCAGGCTTCACCACCAGGGCTCGGTGACTGCAGAAGCTTCTGGGTCTTACCAGACCCAAATCAACTCTGCAGTTAGTGCTGGATGTTGTTTTTCCTCTGTAAATTTAGCTAATATATCAGCCTCAGTTAAAGGATAAATCAGCAAAAAAGGAAAACTGTCTCCAAAGTTCTTTTTCTGACCTTATAGTGGGTACAATATGTAAATAACTAAAACACAAAAGAATCAGGTAACTTTAAAGAAATAACCTACAGCCCATATCACAACTTTTAGCCCCACACAAACTACTTTAAAACTTTATACGACCGATATATAAAAGTCTGTGATGGAAACATGACAATATTATAAAACTTATTTCAGTGCCACTTTTGCTGTTTTCTGTGATATTATTATGTTCAGAATCGAAGTTAAACGTTATAGAAAAGAAAGCCTTATATATGACAAAAGGCAAAAATTTGTTGAATGAACGAGTGCGAGAAAGCGTTATAGCACCCTCCAAATTGTGAAGTGCTGCCGAATATGTTGCCGCTATATAAATAAAGGTTATTATTATTATTATAGCATTCAAACCCCTGTGTACTGGTCAGAAAGGAAGGTAAAGGCGGCACAGTCAGGAACTGGTTTATAGGGAAATGTTGCATCACAGCGCAACGTAAATGTTGGGGGAAGGGAGGGGAATTTTTTCTCCCCGCCGAGTGCAATTTATCCTAGAAACGGCCCAGATGCCAGGCTACAGATGACTAGCAGCACAGAGTTGGATCCCAACAAACCTGACTATCAATTTTATCAAAAGGTACTGAGATAAGTGATTAAAACAATTACTTAGTAGGTGTTACTAGCAAATAAAAAATGTATTCTGTTTTCTAAATATGTATTTTATTTTCTTAATACTTGATCACAACAAATGTTAATGGGTCCATAAATTTTACTTACTGTATAGTTGTGTTTCATAAATCATTTCTTTTAGGTAGTTAAAATAATAAGTGTTAAGCAGTCATCATGAGGGAGCCTTCTAAACAAAGGCCAACTGCTCCACAACTACCCTGAAACCATTTTTAAGTTTTTTGATTGACCAAGTCAGTTGACAATCGAATATACTTTAACGATTCCAAGATTAGTCTCTGTTTATTATAATATAGTCTAATACTTGAGATAACATATTATTCTACTTAAAACTATTTGGGTATTATTTTCACTCATAGTGGCTCGCATGCACAAGACTTTGTTCGACTTCTTGAAGCAACACTGCTGTTTCTTTAGGCAGTGAGGCTATTTTGTAAGGGATATACTAAATTAATAATGTTATTTTGACCTTCTTGGGGTATTTCAACAATTTATTAAAGAAAAATAAACCCTGCTTAGAAATGTAACGAAACATGAAATTGCTGAGTTAAAAAAAAATTAAAAAATACTGAAATCTTTATCTATATAATGAAGGTAATAACATTTAGAGACCGGAGATCTCCTGTAAAGCATCTGTTAATACAATGCAACACCCTGTCCATACTACAGATATGCATATTACACATATCCATGAACAGTTTGGCTATTTTAAAACTCACAAAAAAATGAAAAATAAATATGCTGGGAACAAAAAGTACCCGGTTTATTTCTGGTGTATTTCACATCACTACATATTCTCCTGAAATCATTCCAACTTAATATTATGGGCAAAAGGGAGCCAGGCTTTTAAAAGCAAAATCTATCAGAAATCCGCGACACTGACGTATTTCAGAAGAATGTCAAAGCTATGACGCCAATGTGGGGAAAACCATTCCCACATTTTAACCTGGGATAAATACTGGGTTCAATAGAAACGGACTAGCAATATATGTAAATTTTAGTAGACATACCTTAAAGTTTAAGAGCGACATGTATGATAGGACGTATACTGCGCCTCCCGGCCCGAATCCTGCTGTCGGACGCGGGGATTCAGTGTTAGGCGCAGTGTTCGCCACTTTCAGCTGCGTCCCGCATGAAGGGGCGGGCAATGGCCGCGGTGTGGGCGCGGTGTGGGCGTTCCGGGGCGGGATGCGGCGCGCTCGAAAAATCCGAGGCATGTACGATGGCGAGTCGGCAAAGCGAGGCGCAGTACAGCGCTCGGCAGCTCCGACAAGCAGACCGGGTTTATTTTGGTCTAAATGCTCCGGCAGAGGTGAAGTGAAGCGGATCCGAACATGCGAGGAAGCAGATAGAAGATCGCTACACAAATCTCGGCGCTCCGCTCTGTGCAGCAGGAGTATGATTCCGAAAAAATCGCCTTTATAACGGTGGAAAACAGTGTCAGAAAAGAGCTGAACGTAAAAAATAAACATAAAAAAAAAAAAAAAAAACAATTTCCAAAACTCTAGAACGGCACAATATCAAGAATTATGATATTGGAATTGCCGGGAAATACAGTCATTCAAATTCTGAAACCAATTCTCATTGGTCGGCATAAACCGGCCACTCAGAATAGGAGCGACAGGGAACCATTAAAACCTATGGGGAAGGATTGACCAATCAGAATCCACGACGGGATAATTCAAAATACAGTAAAAAGACAGAAAAGAGCTGATTGGCTGAGCTAGCGGGGGCTTGGCTAGCTCAGCCAATCAGACTAGGAGCGACAAAGACCCATTCTAGTCTATGGAGAAGTTTAGACCAATCAGAATCCACGGCGGGATAATTCAAAATACAGTAAAAAGACAGAAAAGAGCTGATTGGCTGAGCTAGCGGGTGCTTGGCTATCCCAGCCAATCAGAGCGAAAGCTACTTCTCCCATTATAGTCTATGGAGAGATGGGCGCACTGAAATCTCGGCACTCAGCGCCGTGCGGCATGAAGTATTAATCAAAAAATTATTTTTATTAAATGTAAAACATTGTCAGATAAAGAGCAGAACCCTTAATAATAATAATAATAATAATAATAATAATAATCTTTATTATATAGCGCCAACATATTTCGCAGCACCCATACTGTTGATCCTTGGCTAACGAAAATAAAGAAATAAACATGATTTTATTGATTTAATATTTTTTTTTCGTTACCCCCATATTATCATTCGTTTTATATACACATCAGGACCACTTCTGTAGTCTTATAATTTGATTTCGGCCATGTACAGTTTGATTTCAGATTGCATTAGAAAACCCATAGGAGCGTCGCTCGCTCTCCCATTGGTCCAAATAACGGCGCCTCTTTTAACTTAGCCAATCACAGAGCGCGCTCAGAATTTTCTTTTCCCCATAGAACTCTATGAGAAAGTAGCTCCTGCTCTGATTGGCTAAGCTGGACGAGCCCCCACCACTTCAACCAATCAGCTCGTTTCTGCATTTTTACTGTATTTTGAACTGTCCCGCCTTTGAATATGATTGGTCAATTTTTCTCCATAGGATATAATGGGACATTGTCACTCCTATTCTGATTGGCTGGTTATGCCGACCAATGAGAATAGCTTAAACAATTTGAATTACTGTATTTCTCGGCAATTCTCTCTATTGCAATTCCCTATGTAGCGCCGGTCTCGGCGACAAACACGTTGTTCAGGTTTTTAACTGCTTTATTTGTAAAGAAGGGTTCGGCTCTTTATCTGATGTTTTACACTTAATAAAAATGATTTTTTTATTAATACTTCATGCCACATGGCGCTGAGAGCCGAGATTGCATTGCGCCCATCTCTCCATAGACTATAATGGGAGAAGTAGCTCGCGCTCTGATTGGCTGAGCTAGCCGAGCCCCCGCTAGATCAGCCAATCAGCTCTTTTCAGCATTTTTACAGTATTTTGAACTGTCCCGCCGTGGATTCTGATTGGTCTAAACTTCTCCATAGGCTAGAATGGGTCTCTGTCGCTCCTATTCTGATTGGCTGAGCTAGCCAAGTCCCCGGTAGCTTAACCAATCAGCTCTTTTCAGCATTTTTACTGCATTTTGAACTATCCCGCCGTGGAATCTGATTGGTCTAAACTTCCCCATAGGGTTTAATGGTTCACTGTCGCTCCTATTCTGATTGGCCGGTTTATGCCGACCATTCAGAATAGCTTTCTGAATTTGAATTACTGTATTTCCAGGCAATTTCCAATATCCTAATTCTTGAATTAGGATATTGGAAAGTGATTTTGTTTTATGTATTTTTTATTTTTAAGGTTTCAGCTCTTTTCCTGAGAATGTTGAACGCCTTTATAAAGGCGATTTTTGATTCATACTCCGCACCGACATCTGGAATGATTTCTCACTGTTCCAGCCTGTCTCGCATCGGAACTGTTTTTCGGCGCAGTCCCGCACGGCGCCTAAGCCCCGCACTGCGCCCATGTCCCCGCACTGTGCCCCACACACACTGGCGAGGTGCAGGGACCTTTTCCCCGCATGTATGAGTGCGCTACCTCCGGCGGCGAATCATAGGCGCAGCCCCGCACTGCGCCTAACACACTGGCCAGGCGCGGCGGACTTTTCCCCGCATGTATGACCGCACTACCTCCGGCGCCGAATCATAGGCGCAGCGCCGCACTACGCCTAAAACACTGGCGAGGCGCGGCGGACTTTACATGCTATGTATGAGCGCGTCCCGGCCCCGACATAAATCAGGCGCAGATTCCGACGGAAAACTGGCGGAAAGGTGCGACCTGACCCGGCGGGATTCATACATGTGGCCCTAATTGTCTACATTGACATAGGTGAATAAAACACTATATGTTAGCATTTAGCAATTGATGATGTTACGCTGCCTGAGGCTGGAGGGCATCTAACACCAGTAATAATGCTTCAACGTAAACGCGTAGCTATGGTGGGGCAGGAAGCTAATGTCTCTCTTCCATACCACTGACCTGTATCCACATTGTGGATACAAATACAATGAAAAGGGTTGCAGGAGGACATTTCTCACCATGCAAATGCCCCTGTACGCAAGCCCCCTGTTGGCAGCACACTAGATGATTTCTATAGAGAATTAAAGGAGTTGTCTCACTACACGCTTTCAGCCTACCTCAGTGTGTCTGGCAGCATAGGATTTTTTAAATTCAGGTCCGTGCTTCTTGTCTGCCTCTTCTCCTCCCTTTTCCCCCCTCCCCTCAGCACACAGACAGCTCTCCTCCTCCGACTACAGTAACTTCTATACAGCAGAGGGAGGGCGAGGGGGTTTGCTGCAAGAGTTAACCCTGTGTTTGCCTGCCTAGGTCTGCTGGCGGCTGCTCACTGCTGGGTCAGCTGCACTGTGCTGCTGTGGCCGAGCTCTTGCTGCTCCTCTCCACAGAGTCAGGAGACAGAAGGGAGAGGGCTGATCTATGAGTGGCTATGGAGCCAGAGGTCTGTGAAGCTGTGTATGCTAATATCAGAGCAGGGGGGGATGTAAAGGTTTCTATACCCCCTGCTTAGCATACAAATCTCCACGGACATCTCAAGCAACAACAAACAAACCCTGTCAGGACACAGGGCAGCTGTGAAGTGTGTTACTATACTCACGATGTGTCACTAATACAGCAGAGCAGGGAGGGATATGAACTGTTCACATGCCCCCCTGATCTGTTCAATTAGTTTAGTCAAAGCTCCACAGACACACCATGATTATAGTAACACACTTCATTGCTGTCACATTGTACTGACCACAGATCAGCTTCACCTCTGCTCTCCTCAATCTGTGTAGAGAGCAGAAGGGAGTAGGCACACACAGGGTTAATCCAGGCAGCACAGCTACACAGACACAGAAGCCAGAGCCCTCCCCCTCCCCTACAGAAGTATCACAAGTGGCCTCATACTGTGCGGGAGGGGCTCTGTGCTCTGACCTGTATCAAGAAGCTGATGAGTCACTAGCACTGGCAGCCAGTGAGAGAAAAATCAACAGGTCGGCTGCTATAGTGATTTCACGAGCTGATGCACTCCTACTACCAGGGATAACTCAAAATCAGTAAGACATTTGTAATGAACATATATTGCAAAGATGCTTGTTTTTTTAAAGATCTTTTAATTAAAACCCAATCATTGTAGCGAGACAACCCCTTTAATATAACTCCTAATGTGGTGAAACTGGACCAGAGGATCATTCAGTGTACCCAGAAAAAAAGTATTCTCAGTATTCTTATTTCCTAGATTACATAGTTTTTTAATGGCAGATAGTGTTGCTCAAATAGGTCCTTATTCGTTTCGACATTGATGGCACAAAATTGCAAACAAATTAGGATTCAGGACTTTCCAAACCCAACTTTTTTCTCTAACCTTGTCCTGAACCCTAACCATAGCCCTAATACTAAATTGGGGTTAGGATTTGTTTTTTATTATGGTGTTTTAAAGGTTAACACTTCTAGCATGGCGTTCCAAATCCTTTCTGGTTACTAGAACATATGGCCCATGTTGTGATAACTGGAAGTAATGTCAGATGGGACGCTGGTCAGGACCAGCACCAGCAGCACTGTGCATGCAAATTCCATTAAAAACTATTGGCATAGTTAGGGCCTGCTTTAGATTTCTACCAAGATCTAGATCATATTACTTAGCTTTTTTTTTTTTTTTTTTTTAAATGTACAGTTCTCCCGAGTGTATCCAGTGATGCCTTGTGACCATCCACCATGATAATTTAAACTCTTCCGAACTTCAGACAATGGGGTCTGAAGCCTTGAGGGAAGGTGAAATACCATTTCCTTGGTGTAAAAGAGACAGAGCAGAGGTCACATACAAAGCTTCCAAATAAGCCTGCTGCTAACAATCAAGGTTAACCCACACACAATGTGCTTTCCTGATAATCTTTAGGAAAAATGGGCCTGGTTGTTTACAATGATCAGGCTAGTTTTGCTGCAGAAAGCTTTTCTGTACATGGAAATTCCATGTTGGCTGTAATCAACAAAAGTTCTGCCAACATTGACATGCAAAAGGGATATACTAAAGTGACAGTCAGTGATAGAAGTAACACAATAACAAGATCAGGGTCTACTGGACAAAAAGAGGAAGTTGTAAATGAATAAATACAAACACACATGGTATATGGAAATAGATGCCAGTGACGATAAACAAATGCCAAAAGGCATCCGTCCATGCAATCCATACCCCTATTAGCTTTTATGATGCATACAAAAAAAAATGCAATAATTATGTCCAGACAGAACATTCACCATCACACAAGGAGTCTCTGTATGTTTAATCATAAGGTTAAGGGACATGAACTACTAATAGAAAAACTTCCTTTTTAACTAATAAAACTCTCATCAGTCTCTAGTTACCTGGCAACCTGCAGATGGATATTGCATGGATAAAGAAAATAGGTTTCATTCCAGGACAAACACAAATCAGCCGTGTTGCTGAAAGAGAAAGTCTGGCAATGGTGCCGGGTCATGGATATAGAGATAGGAAGGGTCACTCACAGATAGGCCGCTAGATACTTTCCCAAGACACATTCTTTTCCTATCTACCAGCTAATCTAACATGACACCAGACAGGCCTTTTTGATTTGTCGGACCACATTCACATTCAGTAGAGACTACTCATTATCTAAACAAGAATCACGCAGAAACACATGGCACAAAATGCAGTTTTAATCAGTAGTAAAGGCATCACACAGTGTATTTAGCATGTGCCAAAGGCCACAGTTTGTTATGAAAGCAGTAAAAAGAGATGGGAACATAATCATCTCGAGTCCATAAATAACTCAAAAAAGGTCATAAATCTGACTTCCAAGACCACGCATTTCAGCAAGTGGATAAAATGTGCCAATAGAAGGGAACACAATCTGACAACCTGAAGTTTGAAATAATAGATCTGGTATGGAATCAGAAATAATCCTTCGGGATCTTGGGAATGAAGGTCATCCTCCTGCCCCTATGCACTGGACACAAAGTCATTATATAAAAAGTACAAAGAATCACCTAAATTAACTAAAAGCCATGTCTCCACAGTAATGACCAATGTGATTGGCAGCTCGGGGCTATAGGAAGGTTGTAGCATGACACCTTTATTGGGATTTGAATATTATGGGTCAAACAATGGAGTCTATTCATACAAGTGGAAACTTGCACAGCTGTTACCAGTATACTTTTAGTAAATCATAAATCATCTAACTCATAAACCTAATTACAATGAACAACTCTCATCATCAACAACATCTGTCACAACTGCCTACTGGGTAAAAGGTGCTGCATGGTTTTGGTCACACAATATGTTGCCAGGACCATGTTTCATATTTGGATATACTAAATTTAGATGAGCTTTCTTGCCAGCAGCTTCCAAACAACATTTGTTAAGTTAAAATAAGACACTTTGCACATATTTGTAAGACTGAACGCTTGTGAGTTATGTGCTGCCTGGATGAGTGCGAAAGAAAGAATTCTTTTTAAAGGAACAGTTACTCCTCCTCTCACCAGTCATGGTAATCTACATGCAATGATTAACGGGGTATTATCAGTTACAAATTACAAGGTGTGAATTTAGCTGCTCATATCAGAATCCTAGATCAGAAATGTGATGTTCAGAGAAATAAAAAGTGAAATGTCCCTAGAAGATCACCTCTGAGAGCAGCACCCTCCATAAAGACCGGATTTTTCTGTAACTAATTTGCAATTACATTATAATCTATGTATAGTTGCCCTCTCTGAAAACCTCTTAGGCTATGTTCACACGGCTTAAAATGGGACGTATTTCAGTCCGTAATTACGCGCTGTAGTGCGCGAATTACGGCTGGAATACGTCCCAGTCATTACGGTAATCCACAGTTCTCATAGAGAACTATGGATTACGTCTCCTCTCCCTGCTCGGAGAATCCGCCGCGGAGGGAGATAAGTGACATGTGAATTACCAGCGGTGTATACGTGCCGCTAGCAATGATAGTCTATGGGCCAGCAAGGTGCCGCCCCCCGCACCCGCTCCCGCCCACATAGCGTTATTGCAGGGCGTAATTACGCCCCGCAAATAAGCCGTGTGAACCCAGCCTTATGTTGATCCGTTCTGAACAGGTTTTTTAGTAGGACCCCTTTTGAAAGACTGCACGTGTTAGTGATTTGAACCTTTTCTGCACTGCTGGGTCCCATGAAGTGAAATGCAGCATGGGACAACATGGCTGAGCAAAGGACAGGCGAGAGCCAGAATGGAAGGCAGCTGCCAGGCTTTGTATCTCTTGATTTTTCCTTCACAGCGCTGATGCATCCAAAGAAAAAATGCAGCACGGAGGAGCAATATGTTGCTTACAGGAACCAGAGCTGTAAAGCTGTGAACAGCAGACATCATCCCGGCATGAACAGAATTCAGCATGTGTGATAACTTGCACATCCTGCCACTACCTGTTAATGAAGGAGCCATCATTTTAACAAGTAAGCCAAAATGAGAATGGAAGGGGAGGTTATGCTACAAGAAGAGGAAACCCATGCAGCAGACTAAGGAGAGGGAAGTCCTGGTAGGGACTGAAGAGAGGGATGCAATGCTAGGTATTAAAAGAGTTAGGATTTTAAAAAAAATTAAATGAGGCAATGGTATAAAAAAAATTATCCTTGCCCCTAAACCAGTTACAGATCGAATGTCCGCACAGTGTCTGCAACCGCAGGAAGATCATGCACCTGTGGGAGGGGAAAGTCCGCAATGACGGACCATCCAGAGAAAAGGCAGGGTTGGTTATGATCAGCGGTCCTTTCTCATTTCTGTACACATGGTACTAAATGAGCACCTTTTAACCCCTTAAGCCGAACGCTTGAAAAGTAGTTAATGACCAGAACATTTTTTTAGTTTTTGCCTCCTTGCGTTTCAACAGTTGTAACTTTTTCATTTTTTCAATGATGCAGTTGTATGAGGACTCGTTTTATTCGAGACAAGTTGTACTTTATGAGGGAATAGATTAAGTTGACTTGTAAATACAGTAATTGCAGAATTTTTTTATTTTTTTAAGTTTTTGGTTTTTTTTTCCTTTTTTGTACACCATTCACATTTCACACTTAATAATTTGTTACAGTAATTTGTTACGTAATGTTATTATGTTCATGTGGATACCTAATATGTGTGTGTACTATATTCACAAATATATGCACATTTATTTTTTATTAAATATTTATTTTTATTTTATTATTTTTTTATTAATTTTTTTTTTACACTTTTTCTACTTTTTTTTTTTTTTTTTAACTTTTTAAAATCCCATGATGGGAGAGCTGTTACATTTTTTTTAGACACTTCGTAATGTATTAGCATATTCATGTATGCTAATACATTATAATCTGTGTCAGTCTGACACAGGCAGTGATCAGGACAGCACTAAGTCTGCCCTAGTCACTGGCTTGTTACACACTACTTACAGACTACTCTAGGTCCCCAGGGCTGACTGTGCAGCCATTCCCCGGGCTCTGTTGGGGCACTGGGTGTAGCGATCACCCGACAGAGCAGGGAAACCCTGAGATTGCGCTGCGGTGACGATCCGCCACAATCAAAGGGTTAAAGCACCGGGGTGCGGAGGTTTCCCCCGCTCCCCAGTGCTCATAGGGGATGCTCTGGGATTAGGGCTCTGTAATACAGCTCCGATCCACGCGCAGATGCGGTGCCCGGAGCCACAACCTCAGATGTCTCAGACAAACATGCTTTCATGTTGTTGACGCCAAATTCTGACCCTACCCTCTGAATGTCGCAGCAGAAATCGAGACTCATCAGACCAGGCAACGTTTTTCCAATCTTCTGCTGTCCATTTCGATGAGCTTGGGCAAATTGGAGCCTCAGTTTCTGTTCTTAGCTGAAAGGAGTGGCACCCGGTGTGGTCTTCTGCTGCTGTAGCCCAATCTGCCTCAAAGTTTCGCCGTACTGTGCGTTCAGAGATGCTCTTCTGCCTTACCTTGGTTGTAACGGGTGGCTATTTGAGTCACTGTTGCCTTTCTATCAGCTCGAACCAGTCTGCCCATTCTCCTTTGACCTCTGGCATCAAACAAGGCATTTCCGCCCACAGGACTGCGCTCACTGGATGTTTTTTCTTTTTCGGACCAATTCTCTGTAACCCTAGAGATGGTTGTGCGTGAAAATCCAGGAGATCAGCAGTTTCTGAAATACTCAGACCAGCCTTCTGGCACCAACAACCATGCCACGTTCAAAGGCACTCAATCACCTTTCTTCCCATATGATGCTCGGTTTGAACTGCAGGAGATTGTCTTGACCATGTCTACATGCCTAAATGCACTGAGTTGCCGCCATGTGATTGGATGATTAGAAATTAAGTGTTAACGAGCAGTTGGACAGGTGTACCTAATAAAGTGGCCGGTGAGTGTATATCACCCATATAAAAAGTCTGTTACAGAAAAGTCACACAATTACAAAACTTCTAAGTGCCACTTTTTGACATTTCAATAATAAATGATAAAGGTGAACATGTTTCATTTTTACCGATTTCTCCAATATTCGAGAAAAGAAAAAATTCTAGTGTAAAAATGACATAAAAGTAAATCCTTGTGTAATACGACAAAAAGATGAAATAAAAAAAAATAGTAGGTTAACAGAGCACAAAAAAGCATTATACCTTTCAAACATGCATGTATTAAAAAAGAAAGTGCCTGGCCAGGAACGGGCCAAAAAAGGCTTTTCAAGAACTTGTTAATCGACCAGTGATCTAGCGTAGAAACGCCCCATTCTTTGTTCACAAATGACTACTGCAGATAATCAGTGGCCTCAGTGATTATGTATGCCATTGGCATCACTGCTCAGCAATAAAAAACGGTGATGCCAATTGGCTGCAGTGGTACCAACCACTTCTTGTGAACAAACACTGGCACAGTTCGCTTGGATATTGAATTAATGTTACAGGTAAGTAGAAATATCAGGATGAACATTAAATTTTACATTTTTTTAAAATGAACTGAGGCCATCTCTTAAATTTAGAATGCACATGTCAAGCTAGTTTCAGTACTTTTTACACAACTTGCTGATCTCTAACAAGGAGCTTAATGGCAAAATTCCCAACAGGTGTTTTATCTCTGAATTGCCCATAAATTAAGGGGATCACTTTGAATTGGGATTTAAACAGACCTCCTCATCATGCTGTTCATATTTTGACATCATGAGGCCAAGACAATACCTTACCACTGATCAACAGTACCTTGCCATTGTGAGGCTTCAAGCAGGATGCTCTCAGATGGAAGTGGCCACTGAGTTTAGAGTGTCACAGAGTGTCATCAGCAGGTTGCAACTGAGATACAAAGAGACTGGAAGAGTCACAGAAAGGCAAAGAGGTGGACGCCCTTTGGATACATCACACACTGACTGCTTCATTGTAAAAAATGTCCTACGGAACTGGATGATGAATGCCACACAACTCCAGGCATATATAAGTGAGGCGAGAGGCAACCAAGTGTCAGGTCAGACCATTTGAAACCGTTAAGTAGCATGTAGGTGTATGTATATATACACTCACTGGCCACTTTATTAGGTACACAATGCTAGTAACGGGTTGGACCCCCTTTTGCCTTCAGAACTGCCTCAATTCTTCGTGGCATAGATTCCACAAGGTGTTGCAACGATGCTCAATTGGTACCAAGGGGCCCAAAGAGTGCCAAGAAAATATTCCCCACACCATGACACCACCACCACCAGCCTGAACCGTTGATACAAGGCAGGATGGATCCATGCTTTCATGTTGTTGACGCCAAATTCTGACCCTACCATCCGAATGTCGCAGCAGAAATCGAGACTCATCAGACCAGGCAACGTTTTTCCAATCTTCTACTATCCAATTTCGATGAGCTTGGGCAAATTGGAGCCTCAGTTTCCTGTTCTTAGCTGAAAGGAGTGGCACCCGGTGTGGTCTTCTGCTGCTGTAGCTCATCTGCCTCAAAGTTCGCCGTACTGTGCGTTCAGAGATGCTCTTCTGCCTACCTTGGTTGTAACGGGTGGCTATTTGAGTCACTGTTGCCTTTCTATCAGCTCGAACCAGTCTGCCCATTCTCCTTTGACCTCTGGCATCAATAAGGCATTTCCGCCCACAGGACTGCCGCTCACTGGATGTTTTTTCTTTTTCGGACCATTCTCTGTAAACCCTAGAGATGGTTGTGCGTGAAAATCCCAGGAGATCAGCAGTTTCTGAAATACTCAGACCAGCCCTTCTGGCACCAACAACCATGCCACGTTCAAAGGCACTCAAATCACCTTTCTTCCCCATACTGATGCTCGGTTTGAACTGCAGGAGATTGTCTTGACCATGTCTACATGCCTAAATGCACTGAGTTGCCGCCATGTGATTGGCTGATTAGAAATTAAGTGTTAACGAGCAGTTGGACAGGTGTACCTAATAAAGTGGCCGGTGAGTGTGTGTGTATATATATATATATATATATATATATATATATATATATATATATATATATATATATATACATACAATGAAGGAAATAATTATTTGATCTCTTGCTGATTGTGTATGTTTGCTCACTGACAAAGACATGAACAGTCTATAATTTTAACGGTGGATTAATTTTAACATTGAGAGCTTGAATATCCAAAATAAAATTCAGAAAATCACATTGTATAAATTATATAAATTTGCATTTTGCAGTGAGAAATAAGTATTTGATCCCTCTGGCAAACGAGACTTAATACTTGGTGGCAAAACCGTTCTTCGCAAACACAGCAGTCAGACTTTTTTGTAGTTGATGATGTGATGTGCGCACGTCAGGAGGAATTTTACTCCACTCCTCTCTGCAGATCATCTATAAAACATTAAGATTTTGAGGCTGTCGCTTGGCAACTTGGAGATTCAATTACCTCCATAAGTTTTCTATGGGATTAAGGTCTGGAGACTGGCTAGGGCACTCCATGACCTTAATGTGCTTCTTTTTGAGCCACTCCTTTGTTGCCTTGAATGTATGTTTTGGGTCATTGTCTTGTTGACACAGCCACAACCCATTTTTAATGTCCTGGCGGAGGGTGGGAGATTGTCACTCTGGAATTTACGGTACATGGCTCCATCCATTCTCCCATTGGTGTGGTGAAGTAGTCCTATGCCCCTAGCATAAAAACACCCCCAAAACATAATTGGGCAGATTTACCAAGACTGTTGCGCCAGAATTCTGGCTCAATTTGCGCCAAAAATAATGTCTTACAAGCTTTACGCCACATTTACTATGTGTTTTAGACAGTTTCAGACGCTTCGTCCAACAAAGGGGCGTGACCTTTTTTTTAATAAAAGGGCGTGGTTTCATGCCAAAGAAATTTTGTCGCGGTTTCTATCGTAAAAGTAAGCCAACTTAAATATGGTACAAACTTAGACCAGACAGTTCTAACTTGCACCAGATTTATCAATACTATGATAAATGTGGCACATTGTAAGACTGCCTAGTCTAACTTTACGTTGTCTAAGAGCAATACACTATTGATAAATCTGCCCCAATGTTTCTTCCTCCATTCTTAAAAGTGTGGAGAGTGTTCTTTGGGTCATAGGCGGCATTTCTCTTCCTCCAAACACGGCAAGTTGAGTTAATGCCAAAGAGCTAAATTTTTGTCTCATCTGACCACAGCACCTTCTCCCAGTCACTCACAGAATCATCCAGGTGTTTATTGGCAATCTTCAGATGGGCCTGCACATGTGCCATCTTGAGCAGGGGTACCTTGCGGGCACTGCAGCATTTTAAACCATCGCGGCATAATGTGTTACCAATGGTTTTCTTGGTGACTGTGGTTCTAGCTGCCTTGAGATCATTAACAAGTTCCCCCCATGTAGTTTTAGGCTGATCTCTCACCTTCCTCATGATCAAGGTGAGATTTTGCATGGTGCCCCAGACCGATGTCGATTGACAGTTATTTTGTATTACTTTCATTTTCTTACTATTGCACCAACAGTTGTCTCCTTCTCACCCAGCGTCTTACTTATGGTTTTGTAACCAATTCCAGCTTTGCGCAGGTCTATGATCTTGTCCCTGACATCCTTAGAAAGCTCTTTGGTCTTGCCCATGTTGTAGAGGTTAGAGTTTCACTGGTTAATTGAATCTGTGGACAGGAGTCTTTTATAAAGGTGACTATTTAAGACAGCTGTCTTTAATATAGGTAATGAGTTGTTTAAGAGCGTCTAACTGGTCTGTAGGAGCCAGAACTCTTAATAGTTGGTAGAGGATCAATACTCTCGGCAAAATGCAAACAAATTTATATAACTTATACAATGTGATTTTCTTGATTTTATTTTTGATATTCTCTCAATGTTAAAATTGACCTATCCTTAAAATTATAGACTGTTCAAGTCTTTGTCAGTGGATATATTATATAAATATATATTATACAATATATATATATATATATATTATATTTATATATATATATATATATATATATATATATATATATATATATGTACCTGTGAGTTTCCAAGTGCAGTAAGTGGTGACACACACATACTGATCAGAAAAATATCATGGGACGAAAAAAATTATGGGTCAGCATGATAAGCTGGAGTGACAAATGTTAAGGCAAGTGAGCAGATCAAATGCTGCTTTCAATTATCTTAAGAAAATATCAGCATTGGCATGTTTGGGCTGAAAGAATGGTCACTGACTACTAGTTGTTTTGAAAGACAATACCATCATAGCTCCATAAACAAATGTAACCTATGTATCTGTAACCTGTGTCATATACTAAAAATAAATAGGTGCGCTCCACTCTCTTATCACATAGATTGTGTGTCGAGTTAATATATGGTGAATAAGCCATTCATAGAATGCTCTTAATTTAATTATAGGCTTTGTCCACACTGGAATTTGTCTTTTCTTTGTTGTTTTTTCACCTTTACATGCAAAAAAACAAAACAAAAAAAAAGGTTTAATTTTATTAAGTTACCACTGATTTATGACAGAATAGTACTTTCATGGGACAACACTGAAGACAAGAGACTTTGATACATTGTAAAGTAGACAGTGTAGAGCTTGTATAACAGTGTAAATTTGGTGTGCCCTCAATATAACTCAACACACAGCCATCAATGTCTAAACCGTTGACAACAAATGGGAGTACACCCCTAGGTGAAAATGGAAAATTGTGCCAAAGTTTCACATTGTAGCCCCATTTTTTCCGGGACCCAAACCCTAAGGGGGGAAAAATGGGGAAGAGGGAAGGGGAAAAAAGGAGGGAAATTAATTTTGGGTAAAAAAGGAAAAAAACCGGGGGGAAAAAAGGAAAAAATTTTAAAACTTTAAAGGTTTTTTTTGGGGGGGAAAAAACCCCCAAAAGAAAGGGGGGGCAAAAAATTTAAAGGGGAGGGAAGGTTTGGAAGGGGGGGGAAAACCAATATAAAAACATAAAAAATTTAATTTTTTAAAAAAAAAAAAAATAAAAAAAAAAGAGGGGGAGGGGAAGTTGGAAAACCCCAAATAAAATAGAAAAATAAAGGGGGGGGGAAAAAAAAATTAAAAGGGTATGGAAGGGGGGGGGAAAAAATTTAAGGGGGAAGGAGCCAGAAAAAGGGGGGGGCAAATTTAAAGGGAAAAAAGGGGGATGGGGGGGAAGAAAAAAGGAAGGAAAAGGGAAAAAAAAGAAAAAAAAAAAAAAGAAGGGGGATTGAAAGGGGGGAAAAAAAATTAGGGGGAAAAAAGGGAGGGGGGAGAAAAAAGGTAAATAAGGGGGTTAAAGAAAACCCTTTAAATTTAATTTAAATTGGTTTTGTAAAAGGAAGGTTTTTTTTTTTTTTAATAAACTTTAAATGTAAAAAAATATAAAAAAAAAAAGGTTTAAAAGTTTTTTTTTATCGGGGGGAATAGACTTTTAGGGGGGGCAAAATAAAGAAAAGAACGATGGGGGGGGAAAGAGAACAGGGAAAAAAAAATTGTAAAAGTGAAAGGGCCCCTAAAAAAAATCAAAAAAAGGGTTAAAGGGGGGGGGTCTAAATTGAAACAAATGGGGCCCCCGGTGGGAAAATGGAAAAAGGGGGAAAGGGAAAGTGAAAAAAATTTTTTTTTACCCAGGTTAATTTTAAGAGGGGGGGTTATTGAAGGGTTCCATGGAGTTTTAATGAAAAAAAGGAAGCGGGGGTGGAGCTAAAAATTGGATTAAAAGGGGTTTAAAGGAAAAGAAAAAATAAATAAATGGGTTTTTAGAAAAAAAATTTTTGAAAATTTAAAACCAAAGGGGAGGAAACCTTTAAAGAAAAAAAAAAAGATGAAAAAAATGGAAAAGAAGGGCAGGGGTTTTTGGAAGAAGTTAAGGGAAAAAAAGGGGAAAAAAAAGGAAGCAAAAAAAAATTTTGGGGAAACAAAAGGGGGCCAAATTTTTGGGTGGGGAACGAAATTTTGGAATTTAAAGGGGGGAAAAGGGGGGGGAAACAAGAGAAAAGGAGGGGAAAAAAAAATGGAAAGAAAAAAGAAAAAAAAGGGGTAAAAAGGGGGGTTTTTGGGGGGAAAATTTAAAAACGACCAAAAGGGGAAAAGGGAAAAGGGGGGCCGGGAAATTAAAAGGGGGAACCAAGGGGAGGGGAAAAAAGGTAAAGGGAAGGGATGGGGGAAGGGGAAAAGAAAAAATAGGGGTTAAGAAAAACTTCGGGGGGGGTTGAAAAAAAAAGTTTTTAATGGGGTTAAGGGGAAAATAAAAAAGGGGGTTTTTTGGGGTTTAATTAAATTGGGGAAGGGGAAAGGGGAAAGGGACCACGGGACGGGTTTTTAAAAACCCAGAGTGGCGGGCCCAAAAAAAATTACCCAAAAAAGGCAGAGAAGAAGAAGGGTGAAACGGGTTAAGGGACAATAAACGACCCCCTTACAAAGGGGCTGCAGCATCATTTTTACGGGCAGAGGGTTTGTCACTTTTGCATGGGGTCAAAAAATACAGAAAAATTTTGCACAAGGAGAAGCGGGTTAGGGGAGAGTGAGGCGAAAAAAAGCCGTTTCTAAAAGGGACCCCCAAAAAAACAGAGTCGCCCTGAGGATGAAAAAAGCCTTTGGAAAAACCCAGCGTCTTTTTGGAAAAAGGGTCCAGGGAATGATGAACAAAGATTGGGTTGTTTGGTAATACAAAAAGGCTTTTTTTAGGGCCCGCCCCAAAAAACAGCATTAAAGAAAAAACACTTGTTTCCCCACTAAAAAAATTTGGGTGGGGGTTTTCCATCAGGCTTTGGGGTTGGGGGCCCAATGCCGGCCCCAGGAATCTTTTTAAAGTTGGGGGGTCGCATGGATTAACCCTCAGAAACAGCGGGATTCTTCAGAAAATTTTGTAAAAAGAATCAGTGTTGAATTTGAATTTTACGCCCGGGGAGGGTTTATTTCAGCAAGAAAAGGGATAAAAAACCCACAGTCCAAATCTACTCAGGCTTTCTTTGCAGGGAACAATTATAATTTTTCGGGAAATTTTGGCCCCCCTGTTCACGGCCTGAATATAAATTAAACATTTTGGGATTTTTGAAGCAGGATGTCCATGCCCCCAGCGCCTTTAAAACTTAACTAAACTTGAATTGTTTTTTTAAAGAAAAAAGGTAAAAAAATTCCCTTACCCAGGATCCGGGAAACTGTTTAAAAAAGCTACAGGAAGCAAATAGAGGCTGTTTTTTTTTGAAAAGGGGGGGGGGAATTTTACAAAATATTAATGCCCATTTTTGTTGGGGGGGCCCATATTTTTGGCGGGGGTTTAAAATTTTGGTTTAAATGCATATTGAAAATTTTGTGTTTGTAAAATAAACCTCTTTAAAACCCGGAAAATTACTTTTGCCCAACCCAGTTTTGGGATATTTCAAATTAAAAATGGCTGTTGCAAAACCCCCAAAATATTTAAAAAACTTAAAATGATTAAGATTAATAGGGGGGGCCCAAATTTTTTTCATAGGGATGTATTACCAAAGTGTTTTTAAAAACTTTAAAGCTCACCGGGGGAAAAAGCCCGGAGGCGAACAAGTCCCCCAAAAACTCTCGCGCATGAAAAACCATAGGCATCACCCCAGTGAGAAAAAAAAGGGGAAAGCGCCGCGATATTTACAAATCCAAAGGGGAAGTCGGGCGACCCTGCCGCGGAGTCCCGAAAAGGAAAAGGAGGGGCAACCAGGAGGGGTTTCCCCGCACAACGCCCGAAGCCCGCCAAGTAGGAGTGGCCTAAAAAAATGAAAGGAAAACCCATTCCCTAAAGTCCGCACCTCCCAAAACCCCACTAAAAATTTCATTCTAAACCAAACGCGGGAAAAGGCGGTAGTGAACAGCGCGGGGAATGGGAAAAAGCCTGAAGCCCCATATTAAACCCCAATTGGTGAGAAAAGAAAAGATTAAAAGTAAAAAAATTAAAAAACATAAGAATAATAATAAATTACTTAATAACATCTAAATAAAAAAAATATATAAAAAAAGGTTTTTTTTTAAAAAGGGCCCGGGCCCAAAAACAAAATATACAAAGTAGAGATATCAATTTATCCCAAAAAGGGAATTTACTAAAAATGAAAAAAATTTTTTAAATATGTTAAAATTTTCAAGTGAAAAAACACCTCATTACTTTCATTTAAACCAAAAGGAATTTTTGAATTCAATAAATAAATCCAAAAAAGCCTTCTATTTTTGATTTTATTTTTTCAAGATTCCCCTAAATCTTTCCCCCAAAAACTAACTTTTTCAATGGAAAAATGACTAAAAATTTTGTTATTTGATTGTGAAAATCTCCCAAAGTGTGAGAGCTTCAGATAAGGTTTTGTAGGGTTTGCAAAAACCATTTATTTGGTCTAGATCCTAAAAATTTTAAACCCCACCAAACTACACCTTTTTTTGTATATGACCGTGTATTAAAATTTTAATGTATTTTTTTAATTTATAAAAAAGGCTTTTGTGTTTTAGTAAACGTCTGGGGGGATACTACAAATTTACAGTTTTGCGGGGTTTGCCCCCCCACCCTTATAAAAATTCTTTGGTATAAAGGCCAAGGGGTTTGTTGGCTGAAATAACTAGGTTTGGAAATCATTTTAAACAAAATTTGTTTTTGATTTCCTGGAAACTATACGAAAAGTCATTTTGCAAAATGTTCCCCAAATTGGACCCTGTTTCAAGAAAAGGTAAAAAAATTTAAAGGGAATAATATCCGAGTTTGATTAAACCCCGGGAATTTGGGAAATCAAAGAAAATTGTGGGAACTTTTTTATCCTTGATGAAAAATTTTACCTTGTTGGAAGACCATAATCAAAAGGCGACCCCTTGGAAATTTTTTTATGGTTTGGGTTTAAAACCCCTTTAAAGGAAAAACTCGAGCTGAAAAAACGAAAGGAAATTGAAAAAATTTCCCAAAAATGTTTTCTACACTGGAGGCGACAATAAGGGCAACTAAAAAAAACGAAAATTTTAAAAACGGGGACAAAAAGGGGACTATGACATGATTGCGTTTACAACTGGAAAGCCCAGGAAAAATAATTCCAGCAAACTCAAACGCAAACCCCGGTATACCCAGAGGAAATGGGGGCAATCTAAACGGGGTGGCTTCAGTTCGGAATTTTGTCAGTTAAAAACGGACAGTTTTGATGAAGAACTAGGGTGAATTGGGAGCTTTTGTGACTCAAAGCAAATAGCAGAAAAAGTGGGTGGTTTCCAAAAAGAAAAACAAAAAAACGATAGACGAGGAGGACGCAAAAATTTCCCGGGGGGTCCAAAAACGGATAGCCAAAATCAAGAAAAGGGGCTGCATCCGGATTTAAAAAGTATTTAAAACTAAAAGATCGTGTTTTTTTTAAAGAACAACAAGAAATGTTAAGGGTAGGGTTGAACTTTGCTCTAGATCATTCCCCTTTACTTTTTCTCTTTGTTAAAAAAGGTTAACGTTTTGTCAGAGACTTAGCAGTTAAAAAGACATTTTTTTGGGGCTGTGATTCGGCGATTTAAACCACTTGTGTAAACCAAAAGTATCAAAAGAATTAATGGTTTTATGTTTGCAGAGCAAATGGCGTTAATTAAAAGTACAGGACCCCAAATACACTAAAAAATAAAAAAAATTTCAGTTCCTTTAAATTTTTTATACAAAAAAAACCTAATTTTTATCCAGTTTAAAGGGGAAAAAAACTCAGGGCATGGAAATTTTTCAATTAAAAGGAGAACAGGATCTAAAAGTTTTTGGGTTTCCCAAATTTTTTGTGAAATCCAATTTATCCCGTAGACAACAAAAAGCCCTTTTGGGAAAATTTAAAAAATGCAAGGGTATCACGTAAGGGTGGGCCCATAAAGGAGGTTTTGTGGGAAACATGGAAAAAATCGGCTATCTTATTAGAAAAAGGCCAAATTTCTATCAGATTCTAAAGACTTATAAAAAACTCCCTTTATTTTCCCTCTAAAAAAATTTTGAGAAAAATTGCAAAAAATTTAAATTTTATGGGTAGATTACATATTTTATCTTTGGAAGGGGGCAGATTTTATTATTAATTTGATTCCACGTTCCCCTTAATTTACGGGGCCCCCCTAAAAATTCACAAAAAAATCTTTTTCCCCCCCCCCCCATGGTCCAAATTGTTTTGGGGTGGGGGTTTTTTGTTTGGAAAAGTTTATGTCAATGGCTCGATGTCCGCTAACGCCTTTTTTAAAACGAAATGGCCCGGGGTTTTTTCAGGACCCAAAAAGTTTTAATCAATTTATTGTTTAAAAAAGGGCTTCGGGGGGAAATTTTGTGGTGGCTTGGGGGGGTGGCGTTTTTTAGTTTGGGGTTCCGGGTAACCTTTGGGGATTTGGGGATTAAAAGTTTGGTTCCTCTTGGTTTTTTGAAAAGCTTTCCCGCTTTTTAAATTTTAAAAAAAATGTTTCATTAAAATTTAACCTCCCCCTTTTTGAAAGCAACCCTAAATTTTTTCTTCCCCTTTTACCCTTTTTACTTGCAAAGTAGGGGAGTAAGCATGGGTCTTGGTGATGTCTTGGTGGGAATTCTCTTACATTTTTTCTGACATAAATCCTTTTTTTTGCGATTTTGGGTGGTACGGCAGTATATTGACGACCTTTTTATCATTTGGCGGGGGCCTTTTTCTGCCCTGGGCCCCCCTTTCGGCTACAAATTTAAAAATAATCCTTTAATTTTAATCCCCCCCCTTCCCCCCTTTCACCCTGCTTGGGAAAGGTATATTTCATTTTTGGATTTATGTGGGGGGTTTTTAAAGGTCTTTTTATTCCACTAAGACTAATAGAAAAGGGGGTAGCCGGTAATACCCTTTTACATTTTTGGGAGTAAAATCAAGGGGCACACAAGTTGGGGGTTTTTTTTTGGGGGGGTCAAATTTGGCCAAAAGAAAAATTTTTCTGATCCTGTTTATTTTGTTAGGGAATCCCAATAAAAATTTGCCTAAAGTTTATCAGTCGAGTTATCCTAGATGGGCTTTGGACCGAAACCTTAAAAAAAATTTTTGATGTGGGGGGGGGGGCGTTTTTGATTTTAAATTTTCTTCCAACAAATTAAAAAAATTATCAGGGGGATAAAAAAAGTTTTCCCCCCAATTGTCTTTGATTTTAATTTGGGCTTTAAAACAAACTCGTTTTTATTATTTTTTAAATTTTTCCCGTCTTGGTAACAGGGTCCAATTTTTGGGGAACATTTTGCAAAATGGAAAACCCCCCCCCGTTTTTGTATAGTTACCCCGGAAATCAAAAAACAATTTTGGTAAAATGATTTCTCCCAAAAACCCAGTTTTTTTCTTAGCCAGTACAAAAACCCCTTGGCTTCATACCCCAAAAATTTTATAGGTGTGGAGGGATCCTTTTCAAAAAATTTTAAATTTGTAGTATCCTCAGATTTACGAATAAACAAAAGACTTTTCGTTTAAAATACATGAATTGTAATACTACGGGGTCATATTTCATAATTTAAGGGGTTGTTTTTGGGAGTTAAATTATGTAGGTTTTTCATCTCGAAGTTTTAAAACCCCCATACTAGAAAATCTAAAAAGGTAAATTTTCAATCGTTTTAAAAGTACCCTTTCTGGAAACCTCTCGACATTTGTAGATTGTTCCCCCAAATTTTAGATAAAAAAGGTTTTTGAGTCATTTTTCCCTTGGAAAAAATTAGTTTTTGGGGTTTCGAGGAGGCCCTTTTTGAAAATAAACTAAAAAAAAAGAGGGGGCTTTTTTGGATTTTTTTTATTTAATTCTATAATTTCCCTTTTGGGTTTTAAAAGCCGTAATGAGGTGTTTTTTCCCCTTTGGAAAATTTTAAACATATATAAAAATTTTTTCATTTATTTTCCCTATTTTTGCATATTAGATATCTGTACTTTGTATATTTTGTTGGTCGGCCCTTGTAAAAAAACCTTTTCATGATATATCTTTTTATTTAGATGTTATTAAGTAATTTATTATTATTCTTATGTTTATTATTTTCACTTTTTATCTTTTCGGTTGCTCACAGTGGTTAATATGGACTGCTGACGGCTCCCTATTCTCGCGCTGTTCACACCGTTCCCGCGTTTGTTGAGAATGAGTATTAGTGTCTGGCAGGTGCGGACGTCAGGCATATGGTTCTCTGCATTTTTTCTGAGGCCACTCCTACCTGCCGTGGCTTCGGACGTTGTGCGGGGGGACCGTCCCGGGTTGGGCCCCCTTTTCCTTTCGGGGGCTCCCCTGGGAGGTCGTTTGGTCACTTTGACGTTTTAATATCGCGGGCTTGCCGTTTTTTTTCTCACTGGGTGTTTGGGTTTTGTTGCGCCCTGCGCGAGAGTTCGGGGCATTGTTCGCTGTCCGTGGCTTTTCCCAAAGGGGGAGCCCTTTAAAGTTTGTATTTTCACTTAGGTATATAAATCGGGGCTGTGTAAAAATGCGTTATGCTATGGACTAAAGGGTCGGGAATGACCCCAAAAAAAGTAAAACCCACCTGTACTATTTTGCTGTCATCATGTTTTAATATTTGGGAAAAAAAGGATCTTTCAGCTTCCATGGATCTAGGAGTTGCTGGCAAACATTTCTTTTTCTAATTTCATGGATTCATGCTTCCAGAGAGCAGCCATGCAGCCCTGCACCCCGAGTCTGATGTGGTGAGCTGGCAACCTGTGTTTTGTTACATGATCAATAGAGTTTAGGTCTGGAAATGTGCTTGGCCAGTTCTGCACCTTTACCCTCATTTTCTTTAGCAAGGCAGTAGTCATCTTGGAGGTTTGTTTGGGATCGTAATCATGTTGGAAAAATGCCCGGTTTCCAAAGGGAGGGGATCATGCTCTACTTCAGTATGTCACAGTACATGTTGACATTCATGGTTCCCTCAATGAACTGTATCTCCCCACAGCTGGCATCACTCATGCAGTCCCAAACCATGACACTCCCACCAACATGGTGGACTATATGCAAGACACATTTGTCTTTGTACTCCTCACCTGGTTGCCACCAGACACGTTTGACAACATCTTTAGAAAAGACTTCCTTCTGGGCTGACAGTCGTGCAGACCAATTTGATGCAGTGTGCGGTGTATGGTCTGAGCACTGACAGGCTGACCCCTCACCCGTTTAACCTCTGCAGAAATGCTGGCAGCACTCATACCTCTATTTTGAAAAGACAAACTCTGGATAAGATGCTGAGCATGTGCACTTAGCTTCTTTGGTTGACTATGGCAGGGCCTGTTCTTAGTGGAACCTATCTTGTTAAACCACTGTATGGGCTTGGCCACCATGCTGCAGCTCAGTTTCAGGGTATTGACAATCTTCTTATAGCCTAGGACATCTTTATGTATAGCAATAATTCTTTTTTTCAGATCCTCAGACAGTTCTTGGCTATGAGGTGCCATGTTGAACTTCCAGTGACCTGTATGAGAGAGTGTGCGAGCAATAACACACTTGTTCTCATTCCCACCTGATACCTTGCAACACTAACGAGTCACATGACACCATGGAGGGAAAATGGCTAATTGGGCACAATTTGTCCATTTTCACTTAGGGATGTGCTCACTTTTGTTGCCAACAGTTTAGACATTGATGACTGTGTGTTGAGTTATTTTCAGGGCACACAAATTTACACTTTTATGCAAGCTATACACTGACTGTTTTACATTGTATCAAAGTGTCACATCTTCAGTGTTGTGTCATGAAAAGATAACATACAATATCTACAAAAATGTGTACTTACTTATGTGAGATACTGTATATTTATACACACAGTTGGTGAAATAAGTATTGAACACATCAGCAATTTTCTGAGTAAATATATTTCTAAAGCACTATTGACATGAAGTTCTCACCAGATGTTGGTAACATCCCATCCAATCCACAAAGGCAAAGAAAGCAAACTATAGATGTCCATAAATTAAGTTATGAAATAAGAAATAGGTGCAAAACACCATGGAAAGTGATGGCACCAGCTGAAATCTATCCATCAATCAGTAATTAGAAAGCAATCCTGCTACCTAATGAAAAATAATATTACCTGGTTTAACTGATGGCCTATTAAAAAGGTGTCATTATCAAGGTGCTACACAAGAAACATCTCATGATAAGTAAAACCAGTGAACAGTCTCAGGACCTTTGCAACCTTATTGTGGTTACAGAAGAATTTCTAAACTACTGAAGGTACCAGTGAGCACTGTTGGGACCATAATCTGGAAGTGGAAAGAACATCATTTCACCATAAACTGGCCCCAACCAGGTGGTCCCTGGAAGATTACAGACAGAAATGTGAAAAGAATTATCATAAGAGTTGTCAGAAAGCACCTGTAAACAGCTAAAGAAAGACCTGGAATCAGCAGGTACAATTGTGTCAAAGAAAACAATAAGTAATGCACTCAACCTCCATAGCCTGTATGTACGCTCACATCGCAAGACTATTTTTTTTTTAGCACAAAACGTGTTCAAGCGTGTTTTATATTTGCTCAACAACATTTAGTCAAGCCTGTGAAATACTGGGAGAATATATTCTGGCTAGACAAGACCAAAATGAAACTCTTTGTATGCCATAATAAACTCCATGTTTGGAGGCCAAAAGGCACTACATATTACCCCAAGGAGACCATAACAACAGTGAAGTTCGAGGTGGGAACATCATGGTGTGGGGCTGTTTTTTAACATAAGGCACTGGAAAACTTTATATAATTGAAAGAAGAATGAATGAACAAATGTATCGAGACATTCTTGATAAAAATCTATGGCCATCTACCAGGATGATGAAAATGAAATGATGATGGACATTTCAGCAAGACAATGATCCCAAGCACACAACCAAGAAAACTGTCAATTGGTTTCAGAGAAAGAAAATAAAGCTGCTAGAATGGATTGCCTGACCTGAATCCAACAGAAAATCTATGGAAGGAGCTAAAGCTCAGAGTGCATAGAAGGAGCCTACAGAACCTTCAGGATTCGAAGAGTATATGTGTGGAAGAATGGGCCACGTAGCAGGTTTCTCCATCTTGGAGCAGTCATCTCTATCAAAGGCTTTGTTACGAAGCCTTTAAAGGAGTTGTATCGTTTGAACTGTTCGTGCTCTTCAGTTAATTCTCCGAGATTGAGTTTGAAATCCAGGGGCGAGTCTCTCCTCTCAGCAGGCGAGTCTCTCCTCTAAGCAGGCGTGTCTCCCCTCCCAGGAGCTGTGTCTCCCCTCACTGAAGAACTGTGAAATCATAATTTTGAATGAAGCAGGGGATGCAGAAGGTTGTCTGGATATAACAGCTCTGTAGCCTCTTGCATTCTTCTTATGTCTGCAGCCTTCAGGCTCCACAAGCTCCCTGCTGTGCTATATGCAGTTATACACACAGCCTGAACTGATGAGACATGTGAGGAAGCACACATCCCCCCCCCCCCCTTCCCCTCTGTTACCAGACAGGAGACTGGGTTATATAGAGCAATGCACACTGCCCCCTCCCTCCTCCCCTTCTGTTACCAGACAGGAGACTCTATAATACTGTGTTATATGAGGGGATCTGTGACTTAAAGGGGTTTTGCCACCATGTAATGTCGACGTGGGATGCTTAGAAATCATAAGTTAGGCACTTTCCTAAATGCATGTCATTAAAAAAAGTGTAAAAAAAAGCAGCTATCACCCAAGTAAAGATGTCAACTCTTATCACTCAACGTTCACTGACAGCAAGCAGCTTTTACTTCTGTTCTACTAGTGTTCACCCAAATTGTACTGACAACAGGCAGAGATCTTTACTCAACTACAAGGACAAGTGTCAGCTTCAAGTAAAGATCTCTGCTTGCTGTCAGTGACATGTGAGTGAAAACAATGAAAAAATATATATGTCAATATCTATAATGATATATATACACATACATAGCTCCCCTATATCATGTCTTATCCCCCAGAGTATATGCATTGTATCACGTATGTTGGAAGTGCTTGGTGTGACTACTGCGAGGATGGGACACTATATAGGGGAGCTTTGTGTGTGTATATAAATAAAATTATAGATGTCTACACATATATTTTCATATCTTTACATATGTGTACAATTTATAAAAGAAAATAAAAAAAAAACTACTGATGGGGTTTGAACTCCTAACCTCTCGCTTGCAGAGCTGATCAGCTAAGCATTGCACTACACATACAGCTTGTACAAACACTGTGTTGAATCCTTATGTTATACACTACAGATGATGACATCATAAGGAGGCGGGGCTTGCATTAGATCTGAGGAACAGAACACCCTCTTTTCAAAGTAGCAGCTTAAGGACTGGACCTGTGAGGAGGTGAATCAACCTCTTGGCAAAAGCCCTTTAAACAGGCAGTCATTGCCCAGATCATTCACCTTAGAGCTTGGAGAGGAGTATTGAGGCTGCAGCCCTTGTTTTCACTATCGATTTTAACAGTTCAGAGGGAAGAAAACACAGAGTGTACAGGCAGCCAATCACAGCGGAGGGGGCGTGGCGGGGGTGTTTCCTGTCTAGGGGTGTATCCCAACAGGCTGAATGAAATATCAGCCAGCCAATCACAGTGCAGGGGGCGTCTAGGGGGCGGGAAACATCCAGGGGGCGTGGCCAACCAGCAGCAGAAATAGAACACAGATTTACAGAAAAGCTCATATCTGCTAAACAAAGGGACAGAGGTAATGCAACCCAATTACAAAAGTGCTTATTTTTACTGTCCTCATAATCTGAGACATGGTCTTTGTAACGATAAAACCCCTTTAACCCCTTAAGCCGAACGCCTGAAAAGTAGTTAATGACCAGAACATTTTTTTTCGTTTTTGCCTCCATGCGTTTCAACAGTTGTAACTTTTTTATTTTTTCAATGACGCAGTTGGATGAGGCCTCGTTTTATTCGAGACGAGTTGTACTTTATGGGGGAATAGTTTAAGTTCACTTATAGATAATTGCAGTATTTTTTTTTTTTTTTTTTTTTTTTAAATGTTTTTGTTTTTTTTAATTTTTTTTTTACACCATTCACATTTCACACGTAATAACTTGTTAGATTAATTCTACAGGTTATTACGGTCGTGTGGATACCAAATATGTGTAGGTTT
>JAODAL010019994.1:55000-70570 GCA_025379985.1 Phyllomedusa bahiana
AAGACCTGTGGTGTACTGGCTCTTGTTGTATGTAGAATAAAGGCTGAGAGCAGCAAAAATAAATTTAATGTGGTAAAAATTAAAAATTGTAAGATCTGAACATAATCGGTGTGTTATTTAATGTAAAATTAGTTTTAGATTCTATTAATTTTAAATACATTTTATAGGAGATATTTGTATATTTTTTGGGATATTAAAATATTTTTATATTAATTTTATATGATAAAATTTTTTATTACATTTAAATAGTTTAATTTTATATTGTTTGATAATTATCATAAGTTACTTTTATTATTGTACTGGTCAGGGCCGTTCCTAGGGGCGGGCAGGGCATGCGACCGCCCGGGGCGCCAAGGCTCCGCTCACCCAAGGGGGGCGCCGCCGCCGGCCCCGCCCGGAGGAGCGCCCCTGACTCTGCGCGGCTGTTTTATAACAACCGCGCAGAGCCAGGAGCTGCCACTACAGGGGAGGAGGCGGGAGGGATCGTTCCCGTCCTGACTCCTCCCCTGTATCAGCGTCGCAGGGGCGCACGGCTTTCACCACGCCCCCTGCGACGCTCGGTCTCCTCGGCTGGCAGCTCTGCCGCCGAGGAGACCCCTGGGAGCTGCGTGCAGCGTAATGAAGTCACGCCGCTTACACCGCTCAGCAGCTCCCGGAGCTGGACGCGCGGACCGAGGTCTGGTAAGTAATTTTTTGTTATTTTATAATTAATTACTTACAGGGGGGGCATCACTGGCTACAATGGGGGGCATCACTGGCTACAAGGGGGGGCATCACTGGCTACAATGGGGGCATCACTGGCTACAATGGGGGGGCATCACTGGCTATAAGGGGGGCATCACTGGCTACAAGAGGGGCATCACTGGCTACAATGGGGACATCACTGGCTATAATGGGGCATCTCTGGCTAAATGGGGGCATCACTGGCTACAAAGGGGGCATCACTGGCTACAAGGGGGCGTCACTGGCTACAAGGGGGGCATCAATGGCTACAAAGGGGGCATCACCGCTAAAGGGGGCGTCACTGGCTACAAGAGGGGGGGTCACTGGCTACAAGAGGGGCATAAACTGGCTACAAGAGGGGCATCACTGTAAAGGGGGCATCACTGGATATAAGGGGGCATCATCCACTGGCTATTAAAGGGGCATCAGTGGCTACAGAGGGGCATCTACTGGCTATAAGAGGGGCATCACTGGCTATAAGAGGGGCATCTACTGGCTAAATGGGGGCATCACTGGCTAAAGAGGGGCATCTACTGGCTACAGGGGGCATCTACTGGCTACAAGAGGGGCATCTACTGGCTACAGAGGGGCATCACTGGCTACAGAGGGGCATCACTGGATACAGGGACATCTACTGGCTACAGGGGGCATCACTGGCTACAGGGGACATCTACTGGCTACAAGAGGGGCATTACTGGCTACAGAGTGGCATCCCTGGCTACAGGGACATCTCCTGGCTACAGGGGGGCATCACTGGCTACAGGGGGCTACTACCTGGCTTAAGGGGGCATCACTGGCTAAAAGGGGGGCTCACTGGCTACAGGGGGGCATCACTGGCTACAGGGGGCATAATGGCTACAGGGGCATATTACTGGCTTCCATATGGCTATAATGGGGCATCTGTAAAAGCATAGGCTACAATGTGGGGGCATACTGTAAATGAGGCAGTACTTAAGATTTTTGGTAATTACGTGAAGAGTTGGGAATAGTCGTCATGGGGCTCAGGCAGTGGAAAAGGGAAGAGAAGGCAACACTCTTCAATGGGGGCATCACTGGTTTAAGGGGAATCCTGGCTATAAAGGGCATCACTGCTAAGGGGGGGCATCACGGCTATAGGGGGCATCAGCATAAGAGGGCATCACGGCTACAGGGGCATCACGGCAATAGGGGGACACTGGCTTAAGAGGGGCATCCTGGATCAGGGCTCACTGCATAAGAGGGCATCTACTGGTACAGGGCATCTACTGCTACAGAGGGCACACGGAAGGGACACAGCTACAGGGGCATCACTGCTACAGGAATTCTGCACGGGGCATCTGCTACAGGGACATTACTGGCTCAGGGCATCACTGGCTAAAAGGGGGCATCGCGGCTACAGGGGCATCACTGCTACAGGGGCATCACTCCCCTACAGGGGGCATCTTCTGCACAGGGGCTAACCGGGCTACAGGGGCTCACGGGCTACAGGGGCTATTTACATGCAACGAGCATATTACATGGCTTCCATTTGAGTGCATAGATGGGCATTTTATAGCGATGGGAAATGAAGAAGCTGAAAATTAGGAGTCTTAAGATTTTGTTTTGTAAATTTTACAGTGAAGAGTTGGGAATAGTCGTCATGGTGTCTAGGACAGATGGAAAAGAAGAAGAAGAGAAAGAGAACAACTCTTCAGAGACGTCTCCTGTGAGTCACTAGATATAACTTTACTGTAATCGCTTATATGCCTGCAGAGCCTGTGTACAGCTGGTATCCACCACTGTATGGTCACTGTATGCCGGTAATATTGGTTGTAGTATAATGGTTTATACTCAGTAATGGTCAGTTTGTATTATTCGGTCACTATGTGCTGGTGTATGTGGTCATGGTGTGGTTTTATTATTCGGTCACTGTGTGTTGGTGATATGTGGTCTTGGGATTCTGGTTGGTGTAGCGGTGTTATTTGGTAACTGTAGGACTATGATTTAGTAGTTTTATACGTAGTACATTGTGGTAAAGCTTTTTGTATATTTTGGCTTTGGTTTATGGTGATGCACTGTGGCGCCGTATGTTACGGGAGGGGGGGGGGGGGCGAAATTTCTTCACCTCGCACTGAGTTAAATTTAGCCTAGGAACTGCCCTGGTACTGGTGTAAGTTGAGAAATTTTGGACATTTTTTTTCCTAACAGCAAATCTAGTTGCACTTCTACTCCTCAGGCAGACCACATTAAAATAGGCTTCCTAATTGTTCACCAGGCACAGTGGCACACATTTTGTCATGGCTGTGGCTGGTATTGCGGCTTAACACAGCTCATTCCAAGCTACAAATAGTACCAGGCACAGTCACTAGAAATTGTGTTGTGTCTGATAATAAGGAGGCTGAAGCACCTGTCAAATACTGCAGCCCCTTCAACCAGCTAATTGGTAGAGGTTCATCTTCTTAAGATAGGACATCATTATTGAAGTCCCAGAAAACCTCTTACAACATGGACATTTTTGTACAAGTCACTTTCTTCATTTAAATTCTTCTAAATGTATACACCTTTGCACTAAAACTACAGCTGCAATCTATACTATGCACATACTAAATCATTACATTAAACACATTCCTAAACACTCTATCTTTGGCTAAATGTTTGCCCTGTTTAATAGAACATATGCTGGAGCCTGGATTGTGCTCCTTCAGTGGTGGTGCATGGCACAGTCTGTCGTGTATGTGTGGGGACTGCTGTGCTCTGCAGCCTCACGTACTTTGCATCAAAGCTATGCCTCTAGTCGCCTCTCTTATCTGTCTTCTCATTACTCACCAGATTTCTCTCTTTACTCCTTATTCTGCATTCTTTTTCATATCCATAAATCAGCCTCTATGCTCCTTGAACTATAGTCCTAGAATCCTTCAAGTTTTACTTCTCAGTGTCCATGCAAATGTTGGCTAGACTTTTTAGTTCTGTTCTTTACCTTGCATGCTTATTACTGACAATGTCTTTGCAGATTATTTCTCACCTTATTTATGTAGAAAGGAACATTTACTTAATATGCGTTTCTCAAAATTATAATCTGCCACTGTCACATGTGCCAGAAAAATGTGACCACCTTCTGCACTATTTACTTATAGCTGGGGGCCACTGGATACCAACAGCCCTGGAGATGTGGTGATTACTTTCTAAGGGGGTTTGTTATATTTTTTTGCCTACTCAATGGTGTATTTGCAAACTTTAGTCCTGTGTCCACTTTTATATTTTGCAGACACAAATAGTGCTGCTTTTCTGCCTCTACAGGGCTGCTTGAAAGTTTGTGAATTTCTAGAATTCTGCATAAATGTGACCTGAATTACATTTCACACAAGTCCTACAAGCAGATAAAGAGACACAAATTTAACAATTTAGTCAAAAGATTAGGCTTACTATATAATATTGGTAATTTTTTTATTGAGGAAAATTAAACATTACATATTTGTAGGTGGCAAAAGTATATGAACCTTTGCTTTTAGTATCTGGTATGACCCACTTGTGCAAGAATAACTGCATCTAACCATTTCCAGTAATTGTTGAGGAGTCCTGCACATCAGCTTGGAGGAATTTTAGCCCATTCCTCCATACGAAGCAGCTTCACATCTGTGATGTTAATGGGTTTCTTCCCATGAAGTGCTCACGCCTGGTTCTTTCACAATATGTCTATTGGATTAAGGTCAAGACTTTGAGTTAGCCATTCCATAACTTTATTCTTCTTCAACCAGAAGAATGATGTGGGTGCTTAAGGTGGTCTTGCTGCATCACCCGCATACTCTTGAGATTTAGCTCATGAACAGATGTCATTACATTTTCCTTTAAAATTTTCTAGGATAATTCAGAATTCAAGGTTCTATCAACGATAGCAAATCGTCCCTGCCCAGATGCGGCAAAATAGGCTCAAACCATGATGCTACCACCACATTTCGCTTATATGAGGCTTTTATGATACAACGCAGCGTTTTCCATTCTCAAAATATAACACTTCTTATTTAAACCAAATTGAGTTTTTTTGGAGTGCAGCGGCTTTCTCCTTGTAATCTTGGCATGCACATCACTGTTGTTCAGTGTCCTCCTGAAGGAGGACTCAAACATTAACATTAGCTAATGTGAGAAAGGCTTTGAGCTGCTTAAATGTTAAACGGGGTTCCTTTGTGACTTTACAAACTACTATACACCTTGCTCTTGACATGGTTTTTGTTTGTTGACCACTCATGGGGAGTGTAACATTGTTCTCGAATTTTCTTCATTTCTCTCAAATCTGTCTGATTAGTTGATCTTGGAAATTCAAAATCTAGTTTTGTAACATTTTCCAGAGATTCTCAGAAATTTTCCCTGTTCCTGCCATGATATACTTCCACAAACATGTGTTGTGTGTTTCAGTCAGACTTTCATAGATTCATGTTCTTCAAATAACACATATTACCTACAGTGGGTACGGAAAGTATTCAGACCCCTTTAAATTTTTCACTCTTTGTTTCATTACAGCCATTTGGTAACATCAAAAAAGTTTTTTTTTGCTGATTAATGTAGACTCTGCATCCCATCTTGAAGAAAAAACCCCCAAAAAATTTAGATATTTTGTAAATTAATTAAAAACGAGAAAAACTGAAATATCACATGATTTTAAGTTATCAGAATCTTTGCTGTGACACTCATATTTATCTCACTTGCTGTCCATTTCCTTTTGATCCTCCTTGAGATAGTTCTACTCCTTCATTGGAGTTCAGATGTGTTTAATTAAACTGATTGGACTTGATTACTAAAGGCACACACCTGTCTATATAAGATCTCACCGCTCACAGTGCATGTCAGAGCACATGAGAATCATGAGGTCTAAGGAACAGTCCCAGGAGCTCAGAGACAGAATTGTTGCAAGGCACAGATCTGGCCAAGGTTACAAAATAATTTCTGCATCACTCAAGGTTCCTAAGGGCACAGTGGCCTCCATAGTCCTAAAATGGAAGAAGTTTGGGACGACCACAACTCTTCCTCGACCTGGCTGACCAGCCAAACTAAGCAATCGTGGGAGAAGAGCCTTGGTGAGAGAGGTAAAGAAGAACTCCAAGATCATTGTGGCTGAGCTCTAGAGAAGCAGCAGGGAGATGGGAAAAAGTTCCACAAAGTCAACTATCACTGCAGCCGTCTACCAGTAGGGGCTTTATGGCAGAGGGTGCCAACGGAAGCCTCTCCTCAGTGCAAGACATATGAAAGCCCGCATACAGTTTGCAAAAAAACACATGAAGGACTCCCAGACTATGAGAAATAAGATTCTCTGGTCTGATGAGATGAAGATTGAACTTTTTGGTGTTAATTGTAAGCGGTATTTGTGGAGAAAACCAGGCACTGCTCATCACTTGCCCAATACAATCCCAGCAGTGAAACATGGTGGTGGCAGCATCATGCTATGGGGGTGTTCTTCAGCTGCAGAGACAGGACTGCTGGTTGCAATTTAAGGACAGATGAATGCGGCCAAGTACAGAGATATCCTGGATGAAAACCTCTTCCAGAGTGCTCTGGAACTCAGACTGGGCCGAAGGTTCATCTTCCAACAAGACAATGATACTAAGCACACAGCTAAAATAACAAAGCAGTGGCTTCAGAACAACTCTGTGACCATTCTTGACTGGCCCAGCCAGAGCCCTGACCTAAACCTAATTAAAGGGGATGTATCGCTTCCTTACTTCGGCTCATTCACACTGCTCTTTGCTTCTCAGCTCTGTGAATGCAGGGGCGTTTCTTCCCCTCCCAGCTGGATGACATCATCCCCCCTTCACTGCTGGCCTGAGACTCCCCCCTCCCCTCTCTGAATCCACATATCACTGTGTCTCTCCCTATGCAGTCTTATTTTATAAGAGCTGTATACATACCACAGGCTGCATTCAATCTAATCTGAGCACTGATCTCTCACAGCTGGAGATGTATTACAGCTTTCTAAGAACGGCACAGATCTGCGTCTATGCAGGACAGTTAGGCACAGGGACAAAACTGTCATGTTTTCTCATTGTACAATCTGCTGCAGTCTGTTTCTGCTAGGTGTGGAGACAGAAAATGCTACGGCCCCTAACTCTGAGTCAGAGACACAGCTCCTTGAATCGACCCAGGGGCTGTACAGAATGTAAATGAGCTCTCAGCTAGTGAATTGCAAGGAGGAGGGATCAGGAGGAATTAGACCCACACTGGATATCAGAGTAAATAAAAACACAAGATAAGGGACACTGTGAGAACAAGGCAGCTTTGCTAATGACATCCAATTGCAAAGTTGCTTGTTTTCACTGTCCCCTTATTCTGAAGACCATTTAATGAAATGATAACACCCCTTTAAGCATCTCTGGAGAGACTTGAAAATGACTGTCCACCAACGTTCACCATCCAACCTGAGGGAACTGGAGAGGATCTGCAAGGAAGAATGGCAGAGGATCCCCAAATCCAGGTGTGAAAAACTTGTTGCATCATTCCCAAGAAGACTCGTGGCTATACTAGCTCAAAAGGTGCTTCTACTAAATACTGAGCAAAGGGTCTGAATACTTATGACCATGTGATATTTCAGTTTTTCTTGTTTAATACATTTGCAAAAATATCTACATTTCTGTTTTTTTCTTTCAAGATGGGGTGCAGAGTGTACAGTAATGAGCAAAAAATGAACTTTTTTGATCCTACCAAATGACTGCAATGAAACAGAGTGAAGAGGGGTCTGAATACTTTCCATACCCACTGTAATTGATAAAAACGGTCTCTAATTTCACCTTTACCTATATCCTATATATAGGATATTGGACTCATTTGTTTTATTTGGCTTTTATTACCTACTATTGGGACTTGTGTAAAAACCTGATTTAGTTTTATATCAAATTTATGCAGAAATTCAGATGGCTTCAGAAACCTTTAAAGGGAATCTGACACCATTTGTTTTTTACTAACTAAAACAAGATGCTGATACATATTCTTTTCTTCTTAGCCGTTTTTATCTTATAGATTTCTCCATAAGTTTGTCTGACCTGCTTTTAGCAGCATTTAGAGAGATGCTTTACAGCATGTTCATGTACATAGGATTCTGTGAACAGGATCAGTCCCATTGACTTCTATAGGAATGCTATGTGACCTGGGAAGAAGTCAGTGTGCAGGAAGGGGGGGGGGGATATATCTCCTATCGTGATTCATGGATACTGTGTTATCTATTCACATTGGTGTCACCTTTCAGTTTAACCCTGCCTGTACTGATTATGAGAAAACTTCTAAAAATCTCTCTCTACAGAACATGAAGCATCAGACTATTACTGGGCCTAGTGGCCAAAGTGAAAACTGCAGAAAACTTAAAAAAAATATAACCAAAAATTATTTTAAAATGTGTTTGACATAAAAACATGAGTTAAACAAGTAGTCATTTTTGATGACCCATTCCCTTCAAGCACTGCTGTTTATGAAAACATGGTAGAGGCACAAACAGCACCGTCTTCCTTTCTCTCACAGAGTGGCAAGGGAACATCCAGTAGAGATGCCCATTAAGGAAAAAACATAGTTGTTAGTGAGGGAAATGGAATCTGGCTTTACAGTGTATTGTGTATGTAATTAGATATTAACCTTCTCATCCACCTTTGAATAAACATTGTTGGCTAAATTGTCCACCATTTTAGTAATCAGACGACACATTATTGAATGGATGTGGCAGCACCCTATGGTTTACCTTGATAGAAATATTACTATCCACTTCCTTTGATTCTCTCAACAATGTGGATTGACATCATGTTCTCTGTGGATGCCGGGAGCAGATTGCACATGTTGTGTCTCCTATGTGTCCTGAGTTTCCAAGGCAGTTCCTGTTTCCCACCATAAATTATGGGAATAAGCACTGTAAAGCAGCCCCAAGCAAACATGAATCCTCCTACTAATCAGTTTCTGCATATTCGATAGGTGTATAGGGAGGTGGGTTTTGCTTAAACAAAAACATGATTTTTTTCGGTGACACAATGGAACAAATTGGAAGATTACGTTCTTTTGATTGTATCACCTTAGGCTAAACATTACATAAAGCACAGTGTTTAAAATTATGGCCTGGACAACCATCAGGTCACATTCATATCAATGGTTTCAGTTAAGATGCATGGAAGCTTTAGCACAGATGTTTCCAGCTCTACTCACTATTAATAACTAAATTTACCTGTCCTTATTTGTACTTTCAAGATCATGTTTTTTTCCATTAATGGCTAATATTGTACCAAATAAAGGGAAATTATGCAACGGTCTCCAATACAGTGGTAGGTTTTATTGAAAATCTCATGCTTTCCTGGAATTTTGGAAATTCACGCAACATAAATACCATTTAAACTGCTTATATTAAACAGGATATTTGAAAAAGCCCTACAATCATTTTGCTTCATTTGGCACTTATAATGAAACTGTATATGCTATTACATATAATTTGAAATTATATGCAATTTTTCTTACTTATCTTACTTTAACTTTAACATTTGAATTAGGACTGGTTCACATCTGTGCTGGACGTTCCATTGCTGCGCTATTTATTCTGTCTCAACTACAGACACCATGGTGGAAACCCCACAGTCCCATTGTCATTAATAGGGTCTGTTAGGCACCGCGGGTGTCGTTAGTGAATGGATCCAGTGGGGTCAGTTTCTCACCTCTGCGATGGAGATTCTGAATAGAACCCCCAGCGCAGATGTGAACCTAGCCCTAATGAAGTCTTGTACAACTTACAAAAACATATTTGAGTTTTAGGTGCTGTAAATGTATTGGTTGAAAGTTTGTAATGTAGGTGTTGATAAATATACTCTGTAATCTAAAGGCATGTATCACAAAAATAAAACAGGGCTGTGGCGTCCAAGTCATAGATGTAGAATCAATTTTGGATGGTGTTGGGGACAGAGTTGATAGAAGTGTACCTACTCTAATTCAAATTAAATATTATGTGTTATTAATATTAATACATTGCATGATACATTTATTAAATATATAGCTTACTGCATATGTACTTTCCTAGGATTCTGCACAGTTTAATCATATAAATACAGGTTCTGTCAATCCAAGGCCCCTATTTATCAAAAAGGCCAGATGTTAACAATTACTACAATAAATTTGTCATTGCTAATTATTATATGGTATCTGAGACATTTATGAATCAGAGCTGAAGTCACAGTATGGAAAAGTACAGTAATTAAAGAGGTTGTCTATGTTATTAAAATATCTAACTGTAACCTGTGCCCATAGACCACAATAGAAAATCTGAGCTGTAGTCTACACAGCACAGATTTCCTACTGTCGTATTTCTAAATCACCGGATTCTACCAATAATAGAACATGTTATATCTTCCGACGGATTTTATGGACTGGGCTAGCCGACATCCGACCATGGCTTTTGGCGCAAACTCATGCCAAAAACCGTGGTACAGCGATGTTAAAATACCGTCAGATTTCCAATGGCATTTTCACATTGCCGTGTAGACATAGTATGCATTAGTAGCATAGAATGTACCTGAATCTGTGAACCTATTCTACTGTGGATCATAGATTTAGCGCTTTCTAGCTACAAAGAGACAATTCGGGCTCAGGTAAAACACTTTTAAAGTGCTCTACCTGTTCCAGCAGTAGTGCGCCTGGTTTTGCCGTATTAAAGCTATAAATGTGTAGCTTCATACGGTTGTAGTACGACATGCCTCCAGCACGCCCCCCGATTTCAGGTGCATTACAAAGTGCCACGGTCGCTTTAAAATGCGCCTAATTTTAGAGTGCGCCTGATTATAAATCTAGTGAACAGGGCCAGACTTCTGGCGCAGCCTTGTACATATCTGAAATGCTTTATCAGCGACATTTTGATGGTAACCTATAGTTACTCCTGTCACTGTAGAACTCTTGGCCATTGCATCCCAGTTACCCATCGCTACCACTGGACACAAGATCCTGTGCTTCGTCAAACAAAACAAGTATCTCCTAAGATACTCAATGCAGTCATGAGCAGTTTATAAAGTCTAGCATGTTACGGCTTTCTTCATCAAAATTAAAATATATTCTCATAAAGTTGAGGGTCACGAAAGAAACGAAAGCACTTACTAGCAACTGCAATAATAAAGTCATTACAAACATACAAATGTTACATCAACTTAAAGCTTAACTAGACAAATACACAAAATGCTGATGATTGATTTCATTAAAAGATGTTTTGCTTGCTGGAGATCCAGGCCTTTTATGGCTTGAATGCCATTATATTTAGCGCTTCATAGCCTAATAGTCATTATATAATTTACATAAAATGACTCAAATAGTTCTATTTTTATAACATACATTAATTTCAAGTGACATGTAAGCAATGTGGTACTTGTTTGTGTTCTAAGAAATCATGGAAGGGATCCACATGGGAAAAGGGAAAGTTTAGGGAAGAATCTTATAATTGTCCCCAATATCTGTATGCAGACTGGAAACAGAAAAGAATTGTACTGCATGAATAAGTAGTAAAAAACCACCGTTAAATCGGGCTTAATGGTCTGACAATAAGAAGGTCTTTTTACCCAAAAATTAGGGGGACATGTATGAAAACGGTCTTGTTCTAAGATTTTTTTTGTTGCCCATGCAACCAATCAGAACACATGTTTAATTTTTTCATAGTACTATATGAAATGAAAAGGGAGCTCTGATTGGTTGCTATGGGCAACAAGGAAAGTCTTACACCTAGACAGTTTTCATACAGTACATGTGGCCCTTAGTATCTGGTTCTATGGCCAGACATGTCCAAACACACAATACAACGGGACAGCCTTTTCAACTTAACTAAAAGCTCTCGGACATCAATGCAAAAACTAGCAGCCAAATGTTATTCCTCCTAGAAATGTATTACCAATTGGGAATGTGTCCCTGAACAGTCTGACATTGTCCAATTAGTGCTTACAGTCAGTGTGTGCAGAGATACACCCCTCTGAAAACAGGAATGGTAACACCCAGCTGACCAATTCAGTAATACATTTCTAGGAGTTATAACAGAGGAACAGCACAACACAGTTATAAAAGAGGATACTCCAGAATTAGTATTTCAAAGAGAACACAAGCATATACTAGAATAGACATGTCAGGAGAGGTTACATGTCTTCTTTAAATGGGTATTCCCACCTCATTGATTCACTTTAAACATATAGACAAAGGTAAATAAATATTATTACCAAATACATTGCTGTTCTAATTTTAATTTTACTTCATTTCAGAGCTAGAGCAGATCTTATCGCCAGCTTGTTTACACAAGTTCTCTAGTGACCGACCTGACCAGGATGGTGACTTCACTCCCTGCTGTGTCTTATCAGAAGCACAGGAGCTTATTTAGGTTTCTTACTGACAAACTTTAACCCTTTTAAGCTCTGTAGCCTGTGCTCTGCTTTTAAAACCCTTCCATCACCAATATCTGTCTCACAGGCACAGCTAGGACTAGCAGAGCTAAGATGTCAGTCACTTCTGTAGAACCACCAACACCCTGAACAATGAATTGGAGCGTGAAGCTGCGATTAAGGGAAGGCTCTGTGAAACAAACCAAATGGGAAAACTTCTCTAAGGCTTGCTAAAACAGAGATTATACAACAATCAAGCTGCTAAACGCATTTTATAAAACCCTATTCTATATACTGGCCACCTACATCATCAGGAACTGTGGCAATATTTACTACAGAATAAAACACATGGAAAGTATGACAGCCTAGATACTGTGTTATAAGCACCCTACTCCATACCTCAAGGTACATTACAGACACTTAACTATCCACAGGAAGGAGTGGAGGGAAGAAAAACAGACAGGATGAAAAGGAGCCACTCATGGACGCCTGCGGTATGTAACAAAGGTGTTAGTGTATCCCGTCTTTCAGATAAATAAGCAGATACCAGAATTACTGTGCATCCAAGCATTTCCTTTGTTTCAATGAGTCAGAAAAATGAAGAATTAAATTGAAATTAAAGTCACATTTCCTTGCTTAATTCAAGATTTTTAAGATTTAGCTTAAAATGAATGGTGACTGCATTATGTTGTGTTTGTTACAGGTCATTTGAATTTGTCCAATATTAAAGTAGACTTACAGTGACTGCAAGAAGAAAAAAAAATAGGACGTACTTTGCAGGTTGTTGTTTGGTGAGACTCCTGCATGGAGATTGCTCTTTAAGCAGCTTTGCTCCGATGAAGTTAGGAAAAATAGAGATCCATACATTTCTGCAGACATGCTAGCTTCATAACAATTATTATAAGACGTTTCATAAAGTGTTGCCCCAGTTAATTGGCTGTGGAGCCTGACAGGTCAAGGTAGGGCTCTCTTCCCACCACAGTTTGGTAACCGGCATACAAAAGGGATAACATCAAAAAGGTATTCTGATGTATACCCAAGTGGGGCCAAAGGACTATATAGACCAAATGTAGTCTCTTTTAGACTACATTTGAGCGATTTCATATTGGTATATGTTTTATGTGCCAGACAACAAAAACTCAGTCTATCATGCTTAAGTGTAAAGCACATTTAGCTTATAAGTTTCTTTTTGTAATATACAACCATTATTGGCTTACGCTTGGGCCAAATTTTCAGTGTGGAAGGGTCTTCTTTTTAATGTGACTTGTCAAACAAATTTAGTGAAAATTACTGTTATACCTAAAGTTCTAGATGTTCTGCAGCATGGATGTAATCCTTGCTCCAGTCCTTTTCCACTAGATAAATACTCTTATATTATCCTTTATATGGGGATCATCCCACCATAAGCTTCAGTGGTCAGTTTTGCATTGCCCTCAATATTTGGCATGTGAGGTGCTGCCTGCTTGGTTCCTATGCCATGGAGCAGACCAACTACATTGTATTATACACTGGATAGCCTCAAATCCTCTTCCTAAGCCCGAACATCATTTAATTTCATAATTGACTTGGCAGGCATTGTCGGTTATACTAGAATGCCTCTTATTGGTCACATAACCCTTCATATCAAATCTTAGACTGGCACAAAGTCAAGACCTTTGGTAAAAGTATTCTAGCATTTGCTATGTGGCAGATATGACCTTGAAGCATAACCTGTAATTCTACAATTTAGCCTGTTTTTGGCCCTTTTGGAAGTTACAGTTGAAACCAGAAGTTTACATACACTTTATAAAAAGACACATATGCATGTTTTCTCACGATCTGACATGAAATCAGAATAAACCTTACCCGTTTTAGGTCAATTAGGAACCAAAATTATTTAAATTTGCCAAATGCCAGAATAATGAGAAATATTTTTTAAGGCATTTTTACTACTTTCTGAAAAGTCAAGAGTTTACATACATTTCATTAGTACAGGCAGTCCCCGGGTTAAACGGGAAAGGGACTGTAGGTTTGTTCTTAAAGGGGTGTTATCGTTTGAGTGCTCGGGGTTTTAGCTAATTTTCTCAGATTGATTGAATCAGGGGCGTGCCTCTCCTGTCGCAGGGTGTCTTCCCAGGAGGCGTGTCTCCCTCATGAAAAACTGTACTTTTTTTTTTTTTTGTTGAAGCAGGGGGTGCAAAGGTTGTCTGGTTTTAAAAACAGCTCTGTAGCCTCCTGCATGCTTTTGTTGCAGCCTTGGGTCCAAACTCGCAAGACTGTCTTGTTTAGTTTACCCACAACTGAAAGCAGCAGTGTTTTTGTGGTGTTCACCCAAATTGTACTGAAAAAACGGCAGAGATCTTTATAAATACAAAGTCGCTTTAAAGTAAAAGACTCTTTTTGGTCATGAATTGAGTGAAAACATGGGGGAGAGAAAGAAAAATCGCTTTGGAGAAGCCCTGCTCAGTTGTAACTAATTTTTGGGCCTGGTGGTGGGGGTAGACAGTGAGCAAGTAGTATTGTTTTACAACAAGGGGTTTGGAGTTTAGCCCCTCACGGGAATTTTTTTCCCCCCTAAATTCAACAAAAGTGGGAAAACCCCTAATGTTTATTGTCAATCTTTTAAATGTATTTATAACATACATAGCCCCCCAAATTTTCAGTTTTCACCCCCAGATTTTTGCATGTTACATATTTTGGAAGTGTTGGGTGTGACTCGGAAGGGACACTATTTAGGGGGCTTTGTGTGTGTTATATTTTATAAAATTATGATGTCTACAATAATTTCTATCTTTACATGTGTACAAATTTAAAGAAAAAAAAAAAAAAATAATGTTGGGGGCTTGAACTCCCAACCTCTGTCTTGCAGGGTATCACCAAGCACTGTCTATCAAAAGCTTATGCAGACACATGTTGAATCTTTATGTTAACACTACAGGTGATGCGTCAAAGGAGGCGGGGCTTGCATTCGATTGAGGAAAAAAGCCTTTTTTTCCCAAATAGCAGTTAGGGGCTGGATCGGGGAGGAGGTGAAAAACCTTTGGCAAAAACCTTTTAAAAGCCGTAATTTCCGAAAATTTACCTAAATAGGGATGTACATAGAGGCAGAAGCCCTTGTTTCACTATCGATTTTAAAGTCAGAGGGGAGTAAAACAAGGAGTGCAGGCAGCCAATCACAGGCGGGGGCGTGGCCGGGCTTTTCCGTTAGGGGCGTATCCCCAAAAGGCTAAAAGAAATGTCAGCCAGCCCAAACACAGTGCAGGGGGCGTGCTAGGGTGCGAGAATGACCGGGGGCATTCTGACCAGCAACGAAATAGAAAAAGATTTACAGAGTTTTATATTGCTAAACCAAGTGCAGAGGGTTAAAGAACCCCCAATTACAAAAGTGTTATTTTTCTGTCCATAATCTGAGACATTTTCTTTGTAACGATAAAACCCCCTTTAAATTGAATTTTTTGTAAGGGGAACAGGTTTATTTTTTAATGTAAAACCAGCACAAAAAAAAGTTTTTTTTTTGGATAGGCAGGGAACAGTTTTTACATTTGTTTTGTGTCTTTGC
>JAODAL010019995.1:0-70567 GCA_025379985.1 Phyllomedusa bahiana
CCTGGGGCCCACATAGGGATATCTCTAAAAACGGCAGAATCGGGGAATAAATATTAATTTGCTTTCCTGTCACATTTACCGTATTCTTGTCATAATCCCCATAAAATTGAAAATCTGCAAAAAAAAGTAAAATTTTTGAAATTTCACTTCCACTTTGCTTTAATTTTGTAAAACACCTAAGGGGTTATAAACTTTCAAAATGCTTTTTTGAATTTTTTAAAGGGGGTGATTTTTTAGAAGGTCATTTATGGGGGTATCAAACCCCAAACAGGTCAATCAAAGTCACGTTAAAAAGGACTGGTCCCTAAAAATATTAATTGCAAATTTTCTTAAAAATTTTGAAAATTACTACAAATTTATAACCCCCCAAAATGTCAAAAAAAAAAAAAGACATTTAAAAAAATTTCCCAAAACTACAGAAACTTTTGGTAGATGCTATTTTAAAAACATTTTGGTAATAACTATCTGCCCTTTACATGCAAAATTTTTTTGAAGTTGAAATTGGTAAATTTTTCAAATTTTTCCCATAATTTGATTTTTTTCACAAATAAAAAATCATTTTTTGGACCAAAATTTCTTACTATTTTAAAAACACAATTTCACGAGAACACAATTCTGAATCACATGGATAGTTAAAGTGTCAAAAAGTTTTCTACTAAATGACACTGACGTTTTAAAAAATGGGCTCTGCCAAGGAGGCAAAACTGGCCCGGGGTAAGGGTTAATAAAATTACAAAGGGGGAATTCAAATAACAGCTTTTGGGTTGAAATGCAATTATTAGGGGTTATCTGTAGAGCATGGTCAAACAAAAGGGCCCGGGGAAATCCATCTCTGCATGTCATTTTATGTGGCCTGCGAAAAACAGAGAGCAGGGATGGGCAAGGTTTGAACACAAAACAGACGGCTGCCCCTTTTTTTCCCCTGGGGATGCAGCCAGGGGTTTAGCAAGGGGGCGGGGCCCAACAAGGTAGGGGCACCATCGGGATTCAGATTTTTTGGCACACATTGAACAAACCGTTCACAACTCACAGGCGGTAGCAAGCTCTGACAGCCCGACCCAGGAACCTTAACCACACGCTAGCCCCTTAAAGGGCCCATTTTAAGAGCAACATCATAAACTGGGGCCCCAGAGAAAATGGTTTTTTACACTCCGCATACATGAACTAGGAATAAATCAAATATTTTTCCCGGAGGAGAAACATACAGAGGCGTAAGGGCTTGTTCACACGGCGTTTTTGTGTCCTTTTAAAAGGGTCCGTTTTACGGTCCGCCAAAAGGATCTAAAAATTGTCAGGGGTGATTAACATTGATTGAAAGGCAAAAGCGCATCGCTGTTTCCCACGGGAGATCGGCGATGCGCTTTTTAGGGTCTCCCCACTGCGTTTTTCGGAAACCCCTTTTAAAAATTGACAGTTTAATTCTTATTTCGGTTTTCGCAAGTGAAAGCCCATAGGGGATAATGGGTCCGCTTTTGGGACTTGTCCAAAAGCCTCCACACCTGGGACTAAAAGTCGCTTTGCATCCTGAAAGCGGATGCGAAAACCAGTGGCGACTCCGGGGGATCGGCGCAGGTAGCGGGGGCGGGATGCAGCCGGCGGCGCAGGTAAGCGGGGTGTGACAGCGGGCAGTTTGCGAGACCGGCGGCGCAGATGGCGGGACCGGTGGGGCAGGTGAGAGGCGGCGCAGATCGCGGGGCTGGTGAGAGGCGCGGGGGCAGGTGAGGGGGCGGGCAGATCGCGGGTGGTAGGGGCGGGGGGCAGGTAAGCGGGGCTGGAGATCGGGGGCTGATGATCGGCGTGGATGAGCTGAGCTGGGACTTGGTGGTGCTGCTGTGGGATGAGCTGGGTCTTGGTGGAGCTGCTGTGGGATGAGCTGGGACTTGGTGGAGCTGCTGTGGGATGAGCTGGGACTTGGTGGAGCTGCTGCGGGATGAGCTGGGACTTGGTGGAGCTGCTGTGGGATGAGAGAGAGAGAGAGAGACAGAAAAAAAACACGCATCCGGAAAGCGGATGCTTAAAACAAAAGTAAAAAGCATTAAAAAAAGGGATCCAAAAAAGAAACAACTGCTGCGTTTTGGGCCCGCTTGACCTTGCAGCGTGATCCTCTAGCCCCAAACCCCCACCCCCCCCCACGGTCTTTTCCCCTTCCCTGCTGGACCCCCTTGAAATGACACATACCACACGGTTGGATAAAAAAGGCCACAGCGCCGTTTTATTAAAAAAAAAACATAAATAAATTGCCTATAAAAAAAATAACATAAACTTACAATTTAAAATATTTAAAAGTAATATGCAACTCCTCACAACCCCACCTACCATTATATATACTTTTATATATACATACCTCAACAAAAAAATTACATAATATTAAAAGTAAACTTTAACTCCGGAAAACCCCAACCCAAATGGGGGAGAGGTCCCTTGGGAACCCGAACCCCAAAACCCGGCGACCAAAACCCAAAGGGAACCAAAAACACCCCCTTACCCCCCCAGCCTATCCACTGGCTCGGGGGGGCCAAAGCCCTACAAGGGCTCACCATTTTGCTTGCGGGGTTCCCGTGCAAAACCCCCCCACCTTTGCCAGGTCGATTAACTTCTCAAAATAGGAGGGGAAACATACCCCAATGACTCCCTCACCGTATTCCTGTCCAATTAAAAACCCCGCCCAACGATACATGACGACCCCAGACTTGCTTCCCCTAAAAACCAACTAGGGGGGGGGGGTTTGGGAACTGGGTCTCGGCGCGAAAGTGCCGCACGGCCGGAAGGGGAGGTTTTAAAATTACCCCTCATCACTTCCGCCAGCCTCCGTTTCCCCGGCCGCACGTACACCGCGGCTTCAGCCGCGCCCAGCCCGCCGGGTCGTGGCGCGCCTCCCCTTAGGGGGCGTGGCCCGGTCCGGCGCGCTGCTTTCCGGATGCGCTTTTCAACTGCCAAAAACGGATCCGTAAAAAGGATCCAAAACGCCGTGTGAACAAGCCCTAACTTCAAGCTCTTGGGCCCTGGTGTGAAAAGTGAAATAGGGCCCCCCAGTTACCATATGCACAATTTACATTACTGGTATCTTCTTATGTGGCAGGAGGGCTTTTGGGCCCCCTCAGGCTGCTGGGCCCGGTAGCGACTGCTACCGCTGCACCCCCTGTAGCTACGCCCCTGGAAACATAGGTAAATACAGTATATTGTAGAGGCTCCAGAAAGTCGTATTAACATTTCAATGCAATGGTGCTTTATTTTTCATGCAAATAATATAAAGCTTTACATACATGGCTGTAATGTGGGCCTCTGTTAAACAGATCTACAATCCTGCGTCCACTGTCTGCTACGGGCCCATAGTGCTTCCGATTTTATACGCAGACACACAGCGGTTTTGTCATAGATTCATATAGATATTGTGAGAAAAAATTGTGGCAGAATTCATTGCCTGTTGTATTACACAGGTACTGGTATTCTAAAAGCATTGCTTCTAAGGGTGCATGCACATGCAACTGGCTTTGCTGTGGATTTTGGTGCAGAGTTGTTACATTGACTTCATTGGGAGAAGTCAAAATGTACTCTAAAAGTTGCCTAGAATGCTTTCATGCATGGCTTTTCCTGATCGGATTTTGTGCAGCAATTCGTTAGCTTCACATAATCGCACTGATAAACAGGGGACAGAAAATACTGACAAAGTCAAACAGTTCATAAAAATTAGTTTTTTGCCAGGGCTGCCGTTTTTCCTTGGCTTTTTCCTTTTTCTTTAATTCAGACAAATAAGCCATTGTTCCCGGCAGGGTTTTTGATGCAACCGTAAAATAATGTGCATGTCACATACTTCATGCCCCCCCCCCCCCCCCCCCCCCCCCCTTTCCCAACTGCTTTTCCCTATCTAAGGATTCACACATCAAAAAACACGGGACAAAAAACTCACTGAAAACCAAATTCTAACAATGTTCATAAAAGTTAATTTTTTTGTCCAGTGCATGTTAAAAACAGCTGAAAAACCGACCTTTTTTGCGTCTTTTTGCGCGTTTTTAGTCTGTTTTTTTTAATGCATGCACAAATGAAGCCATTGTTCAAACACCTGGCAGGGTTTTTTTGTGCAAAACCGTCGAAAAACCGTGCCAAATAACGTGCCAAAAAAGTCCGGTGGTTTACATAGACTTTACTAGTACATTTTCTGTCCTGCTCTGTCGTTTTTTGCAACATCTGTTTTCAGTCTTTTTTTTTTAGCAGTTTTAGAAGATGAAAATGCTGAAAAAACTACAGAAAATGGTGCATTGGAGACAGCCTAAGGGAGAATAGAGTGTCAGCTGGAGACGCCATATAATGACACACTGAGTGCCCAGAGACTCTGTGCATAAGTCTTTGCTACGGTATGTACTTGAGCTCCAAAACTTATAGCATAGACACATACATTATCTAATACATGGTTCAGTCACATTATTATAATCATCTTTTACTTGATGATGGTAGCGCATAGGTCATGAAGGAAGTCACGTGTCGTGCGCTGGTTTGGTGGGTATATGAGGTGTGTGATAAGCTGTCTGCACACATATCCCTCACTACTGTCAAGGATTAAAGGGCAGATTTATCAGAGGTACAAAAAGGGATGATTACTGGCTTTTGGACTAAGGGTGGCAGTATTTCTGAAACTGCATAGCTTGTGAACTGTTCGCATGCTGCTGTGGTGAAAGTGTTTTGTGAGTGGACAAACACCATGAAGAAGCACCATGAGCCATTGATGTGAAAGGTAAATGTCGGCTATGAAAGTGCGTGATGGTGGATTACAGTGGAGCAGCTCACCAACAGAATGAACCAGGGATTACCTGACGTGTATAAAACAACAGTTCAGTAAACCCTACATGTATGCTCTGAAGCAGATAATTGTCACTGCTCCTCTGCTAACAAAGTTGCATCGACAGAAAAGGCTTCAATATATATTGTATTATCGTGATTAGACCTCCAATGATTGGCAATAGTTTTCCTTCTTCTATGTGTCACGTTTTCTCCTTCATTGAATTGATGGAGGTTGGTGTGTCAGGCAAGGGGCATCAAAGAACAAACACCCTGCAACCACTGCTGGAAGAACACAAGCTGGTGGTGGCAGCATTATGGTCTGGGAATGTTTTTGTGACATTCCATGTGGAAGACACTCTCAACCGATTTGGGTATCAATCCCTCCTTGCAGATCTTGTACACCGATATACATGCGGATTGTCTTCCCTGGAGCACATGGGATCTTCTAGAAAGACAATGTGACATGTCACATGGCTAGAAATGACCTACATTGGTTGGGAGGGTATAAGTAAGGATTCCAAGTTTTATCCTGGCCCCAAACTCCTTAGACTTGAACCGAACTGAGCATTTTTCAGACCACCTCAATCATCATGCTCACTTTATGGACCCTCCCCATGTACCCTTCAGTAGGTTTGGGATGCACTGCAGTTAGCATAGCTTCAGATACCTGTGAAAACCTACCATTACTTTATTTAGTCACTCCCAGCTCGTCTAGCTTTTGTCCGTGCTGCATATGTTGTATATCAGCTAATGGTCATAATAATGTGACTCAACTGTGTAATTGTCTTTACATTACCTTTAAGTGTGGATCTATACATCACTCTCCCAAAGTATCTGCCTTTTATATAGGAATGAGATGTAATTATATAAAAGGTTACAGCTGCTTCTAATTAGATTAATTGCACAAAAAGTAATTAAGGATAACCAATGAGTGACCCAAATCTCAAAGGATTAGGACAAGTATTGTTTAGTCCTAAAAATAAAATAGCAAAACAACAATTTAGGCTATTTCAGGACATTTTTCATCTAAACCCTTATGATCTTGCGTTTTTCCCTGGTGCACATAGCTTTATGGTTTTGCCATTTTCTAAACTTCTTTTTTATATAGATAGATGACAACTAAAGTTTTATTTAATTCAAATAAAGGGGTTTTTATCTACAAAGATTAGCGTTCTACATGTAGGGAGAGGTATTTGAAGACTTTTTCCAAATACATTAGTCTTTTGATTTTACCTTGGTCTTGAGATAAGTGAGATCTATTTATCTACTCTGATTGCTCTCTGGTTATGTCTATATCACGATTCCTGATTATACAGAGACCAGAGAGTGATGTCACCATGGTCAGAGCACTCACTACGATCAGACTCATTATCTCTAACAAGATTGGCTTTTCTTTACAGATAATCAATTGTTTTCACCCCTCAGAGCACTTATGTCTTTGTAATGCCTCAGCTAGTTATAGGGGAACTAAATATGCTAATCACTGCTATAGAACCACCCACAGCCTGACAGACAGAGTGAATGAAATGCTGCCTGCAACTCAGTGAAACAGCATGTTGAGAAAGCCCTCTTAAAGGCAAATTCCGCAATACAGTGGGGGAATCTGTTCACTTATTGTGGTCTTACATGTGCCAAAAATGAATGGCAGACGTAATTCAATGTTTTCTCATGAAAAGCATATAACCACATGCAAAGTTGACACCAAAATGCGTTGTTTTTCATCAACTATATACTTCTTTGCATGCATTTGAAGGTGTTTATCTTCCATATTGAGATACATTCAGTTTCTGCTACTCATTTTCAAAGTGGATGAAATTAGAGGCATATGGAAGTTCAGGTGAGGGCCAGTGCTCTTCAATCTGAACTCTGTACAAAAATGAGTCATAATAAGACAGTTTTTTATGAGACTTTCAAAAGTAGCTAGCACTCAACAGAACATTTTTATATTAGAAGATCTAAACTTGCTCTGCCTATGGAGCACCTGCACCCAGTAGATGATTCCCGCAAAGGTTTTCCTCATTTATTAGAGTGAGCAGAATAAACTTTATATTTCCCATTTAGTAGAGCCAACTCTTTATTGTGCAGTGTGTCATGTCTTGACCTTCACGCAAAAGCACTTGTCTAAGGAAAGAAGAATTAGATTTAAGCATGGAATAATTTACTTTATAAATTAATGCAAGAGAAGTCTGGCAGCCACATATTACCCTCTCCCCACTGAGAGTGGATACATGCTTGGTTCAGTTGAGCATGATGTACATGAGGGAGTGCAAATAGCATGAGGGAGGGCAAATAGCTGCAGAATAAGCCAGCATCTATCTAAAGTGCATTTTAAACTTAAAAGGGTTTTTTCACGATGTAATGTTGACGTGGGATCCTCCAAAATGGGTATTTAATCACTTTTCTAAATATATGTGATTACAAAAAGTGAGGACTCTGAGAGCTACATCATTTCTAAATCCCCCTTAGTTACCTGAAAGCTTGCATTAGACACGACCAGAGGAGTTGACAGACCACGCTTGCGTGAAACACTTCTTATCTGATGACAGGGAAAATAAATGAGCTTCAAGGGGCTGGGGAGAAAGTGCAGTGTATGAGCCTATGTCTGTGTCTGCTGTGTCTACACTGTTGTAATGTTATTATTTTAGTTAAGTTTTGAGACGCTCCCTTATTCTTCACTCCTTGCTCACCGCCTCCCTCTCAGCCCTGCAGCTTTCATGACTCAGCATGATTTGTTTATATTCTCCCTGTGCTGATAAGGAGGTAAGTAACTCATGTCCTGGCAAAACCCCTTTAATAGATGTTGTAAAATAAGGAGCTGTGTAAAATGAAAGAGATTTTTTTTTTATATATATATCTCAAATCACAATAAGGTTATCATGGCTGCCTTTAGTGCATTTACACAGTGTGCTGGCCACCACACTGCATGGAGGAGGAGGTGGACAACAATGGGCTCTGTGCACCACTTGCTGCCTTCATTGACTTACAATCAGGTGAGTGAGACTCTGAACCCCCAGCTCTCCACCTTGATTACAGGCTAAATTAATGATGCCATCCCATTGGTCTGCCAAAAGCTGTACAAAGACCCCAGTTCAAGCAGAAACCTCCCAGATTCCAGCTCTGGGTGGTTTGTGGCACTTCCTGGGTCACACTTTGTAAGTGTATGCCTATCCTCTGGACACACAGACAGATAAAATCTATGTAGAGAGCCATCATTTCCCTGCCCTGCCCATTACTTTTGTAGGCCACATGCATTTACATTATACGTTAGATAGCAGCCAGAGGATGTGGCTGCTCAGCAGTGGAATAAGCAGCAGTGAGTTTTATCTTTATAATTTCAATTAGAAAAAGGGGGAACTATTAAGAATAAGGGAGTGGCCTATCTACCTAATAGCAAGATTACATACTTGCCTGATGGGGAGCCTACTTAATTGTGGGGCTTACTTACCCACCTGATGGGGGCTTATCTACCAACCTAATGGAGGGCTTACTTTACTGACTAATGGGGGCCTACCAACATACCTAGCAGGGGGCTTAAAGGGGTTGTCTCACTACAAAGATTAGCTTTCAGCATGTAGGGAACACTAAGGGCGACATGTATAAACAGGGCTGCGCCAGAATTCTGGCGTCAAAAGCTGGAGTAGACCAGTTCTATAGATGTATGAACAGGAGTACTCCAAACTTTGTCGCGAGAAGTGTCAGAGTACCCCGCCAAAGACAGTTTTTAGCGCACCAAAGTTTTGGGGCATTCTGGGGGCGTCGCACCACATTTGTAGAAGTAGAAAAATTTATGATTCTTTGACGCCAAAACTTTGGCGCGAACAGTTAGAACAGCCAGACCAAGTTAAAGGTGGTCTGCCTGAGCCTGACCTGTCGTATTGGCACTAGACTGCGCCTGTGTGTATCAACTGCAGAAGAACAAGTTCATACATTCTGGAGCAGTCACAGTGAGATGAGACAACCCCTTTAACTACCTAATGGGGAGCCTACTTGCCTACCTAATGGGGGCTTACTTACTTATCTGCCTAATGAGGGCCCTATCTATGCAATGGGCTTACCTTCCTAATGGGATGCTTACCATACATACCTACCTATATACATTATGAAGAGGGTTATATTCCTGTTTATGTAAAGGAAAGCTTTACTAACTGCCTGATCAGGGGCTTTCATACCTACCTAATAGGGGTAGAAGACTGCAAAAGGGAGCTTTCAGGGAAAAAATTGAAAAGGGACACAGAGATGGGGATACCAAAATGTCAGAATGTCCTGCACACACACAGGAAGGGAATTCTAGGGCACAGTCTGTCTCTGACACTTAGGCTAAGTTCACACGGCTTATTTTGGGACAGATTTCGTTCCGTATTTCGCCCGTACTGTGCTGCAATACGGCTGAAATCCACCCCAGTCATTACGGTAATCCACAGTTCTCATAGAGAACTATGGATTCCGTCTCCTCTCCCCGCTCGCCGTATTTCGCGAGCGGGGAGAAAGTGACATGTCAATTATCCCGGCGGGATACGCGCCGTGGATAATGAATGTCTATGGGGCTGGCGAGCTGCCAGCCCCCCCACCCCCACTGCACGGCACACGGCGTAATTGCGGGCGAAATCCGTCCCCGCAATTACGCAGACAATAAGCCGTGTGAACATAGCCTTAGCTGTGCCTCTCTGACCTATGCAAAGTGGGTATGACCAGGGTACATGAGTACTCAGGCTAGATATTGACCACTTCACATACCTCCAAATAGTTCATACACCCAGCAACAAAAACACCGCCAATACCTATCAATCAACAAGTGATATTTGTCAACATTATGAGTAACATGCACAGAAACCACTTAAGCTCTACAGAGGTGTTCATGTTCTTTAGGACAACGAAGCAAAAATATTAAAATTTTAGGCTTCAATATAGATTGGTTGTATATCCTGGTTCTGAGATATCCTTATCTCTATTGGCTTTGATTCTTAAAGGGGCGCCTCACACCTTTCTCCTGTTTAGGTCCTGGCTAATTACATGCAAAGGACACTTATAGAAGAAGAAATTCCAACTTGTGTCATAGCTCCCCCTAGTACTCTCCTTGAAATTATGACCGACAGCTCTAGAGCATAAATTCGCCAACCTAGGTATGCTGGTTCCAGTAATCTATGTCTTTAGTTTGCTTGTCTTCAGAAGGCTGTTTGCGCGATTCTTGTGCACTGATTACTCTACATTGTATCAAAGTTTCATATCTTCACTGTTGTCACTGTTGTAATACAATATTTACAAGAATGTGAGGGGTGTACTTACTTTTGTGAGATACCGACCCTCCCATCCCTTTAACATTTGCAGCAATGTTGGCAGCACTGATACGTCTATTTTGAAAAGACAATTTCTGGATATGACACTGAGCATGTGCACTCAACTTATTTGGTCGACTATGGTGAGGCCTGTTCTGAGTGGAACCTGTCTGTAGCTCAGTTTCAGGGTGTTGGCAATCTTTTTATTTGCCATCTTTATGTAGAACAGCAATTCTTTTTTCAGATTCTCAGTGAGTTCTTTGCCCTGAGGTGTCATGTTGAATTTCCAGTGACCAGTATGAGCCAGCGGTTTAGCAATTGATGGCTGTGTGTTATTTTGAGGGGACACCAAATCCACACTGTTATACAAGCTTTGCACACCAAATTGTAAGCCGTGTATTGGGGTGGACTCCCCAGAATACAGCGAAGTCACGAACGAGGAGAACAACTCCAACACAAGTTCAACCAAACTACTGCGTGCTCGCAGTGTAGCACAATAGCTTACAATCTTATCAATTACACCCACTATTCCCAGAACACAGAAAACAATAAATGTCTATTGGCCAAGCGTGCTGCAAAGCTGACAGCACTTATGTAAGGCTTATTTCAGTGTCCCACACTGGTACTGTTCCTGGATGATTGCTTGTAGCCTGACACAGACGGAGACCCTAACTAATCTAACTGCAGGTCTGGTAACAGTCCCAAATAGGCTAACGTGCACGCTTACCTACTGCCTCTACTTTGGACTAACAACTGGTAACAATTGCTGGATGAGGGGCCCCTCTGTCAGAGTCCGAACTAAATGATGGCGGTCACTCCATTTGGATTCAGCACAATGTTCACTATTTCTCTACACCTTCTTCTCCAACTGCGATGATCCAGCAAATGAATCTCTCCTTTTTCAGCAGAATTCACTCACCAACAAATATAGCTGTACTCCACAACAGCAGGGGGTCCCATAAGAACGATGCTCATTGTGGATTCTCTGTTTGTAGTCTCTAAGTTCTGGCTTTTTCTCTCCAAGATGGCTGCTTCTTCTGACCCCCAGTTCCACCTACTCTCTCTTCCAGTAACTAGTCAAAAAAATTACATATCTTCCGATATATTACACACAGGTTAGAGAACTTGTCACATAGATTATGCCCCCTTTGCTGAGGGCAGCACAAGCTAGTGTCAGATATGCTGTTTCCAGCGCTGTGTCCCTTATTCTGTAAGATGCTGTAGTTTTCATGTATTAAATGCTCAAATCTGCAGTTTTCAGCCAGAAAAGTGTCATTCGAAGAGTCAAAGAGTCAGTTTTTTTCAAACCCCGCCCACCTCAACTGATAAACCTATTACTTTGAATAGGTAGAAACATGAGAATAACTGTCAGTGGGCGGGGCTAGTCTTTGGTGGGCGGGGATAACAGCTCTAAATCTGCTGCATCTTACAGAATAAGGGACACAGCGCTGGAAACAGCAGGTCTGACACTAGCTTGTGTTGTCCTCAGCAACGTGGACATAATCTATGTTACAGGTTCCCTTTAAATTTTCACAACAGTGGCATCTTGTGGCCAAACAGCAGAATGCAGCCTGTCAGTTTGAAATTATTAATTTTTTTTTTTCTGAACTTATGGGAGCACAATATGCAACATAAGTCAATAAAAAAACACTAAAAGCACTGAAACTATTAAATATTTAAAAAACCAATAAAACAGCCCAAATTTCAACTTTTATCCACTTTATCCTAGATAACCCCAAAACTATAAATCGCCTATAATGTAAGGGCTCGTTCACACAGCTGATTTTGGCACTGATTTCAGCCGTACTGCGCGCCGTATTTGCGCTGCAGTACGGTTGAAATCCGTCTCTGTCATTACGGTTATCCATAGTTCTCATAGAGAACTATGGATTCCGTCTCCTCTCCCCGCTCGGAGAATACGCCGGGCGGGGAGAAAGTGACATGTCAATTATATACGGCGTGTACACGCCGTGAATAATGACTGATTATGAGGCCGGCGAAATCACCGCAATTACGTTAGCAATCAGCCATGTGAACTAGCCCTAAAAGTTGTGCAATGCCAAAACTTATTTTAGTGCCACTTTCTACTATTTACCTTGATTTAAAAATAAATACATTTATATGTATATACATGAAATTTAATAAAAGAAAAGACAATTAAGAAAAAATAAGGTTTTACATATCATGGAAAAAGAGTGGAATAAATATTAGTAGAATAACCATATGCAAGAAAGCATTATGGTGTTTAAATCAGCATGTACAAAATAAAAATGCAAATGTAACTGGTAAGGAAGGTGGAGGGGGGAACGGCCTAGTGAGGAAGTGGTTAATGTGAGGGACAATATACATTTCTAACCATTGTATTCCCCAGCCATTTCGATCCTCTTTTATTGTATGACATTCTTAAAGGGATATTCCCATCACAGCAATTGCTGCTGGAAAGGTCGATTACTGTAAAGCAGGCAATTTTCAAAATGCATGTTATTAAAAAAAATGTATGCTTTAGCTAAGACAGTCATTTTTTTGTACTTCTAACTTACTCTCGTGTCTCCTTGGCTACCAAACACCACTGTGTGCTTTTAGTGGTTGCTGGTTATCCAGTAGTCGATAACTAAGGAGACAAGAGAGCAAGTTGAAGGTGCAAGAAAAGGTCTGTATTAGGTAAAGCGTACATGTTTCTTAATAACATACATTTTGAAAATAGCTTTCTTTACAGTAATTGTTCCTTTCAGCAGCTATTGCTGTGATTTGATAGGAAGATATATGAAAACATTTTGTATGAAAATATGTGCGGAGGGTCATGTTATTACCTTTATATTCTCACTTAGGGATCTCCCTGTTCTAAATACAACATAGTTAAAAAGCTTTACTACTGTGCTCTTAAGTTTTGGACTTCCTAGAATCAAAATGATTGACTGCACTGGAGAATAAGCATAAATAACAAGCAAGCAGACTGAAAACCATATACTCTCAACATCAAATATCGCCATGATCAATAATATCTGTGAAACATAGAAACTAATGTATAACAGAAGAAGTGAGGTGACCGTGCGGGCTGCAGAGACGCTTGCCTCCACACTTTGCACACTCATTCCTCCTGTGTTTTTTCCAAGGTGCTTTGCATGGAGACATAGAGTTTTTATAATAAGAATATTGGAAATGGCGACCAGTATGAGAGGTATACAGCAACCAATGATACTGGTGACCAGCAGGTATTGAAGACTCATGTGGGGTGTGCCCTGTATAGTGAAGTTGTCAGTGACATTTTCATTAAATTGGGTAGTATATTCTTCTTTCTTTATATTCCATACAACTGGAAGACTAATAATTAGGGACAAGACCACAGAAGACATTAGCATCCAGGGGACAATTCGAGAGATGTTCTGCTTCAGACGCATAAAAAAGGTTTTCTGAAATGTAACAAGCATTACATAGTAGAACCCACAGAGGCAGAATGTAAACCAGAAGCTGGAGAAAATGGTGAAGAGCAGAAGAATGGAGAAGATGGTATAAACATTGTCAGAGAAATACAAGTCGCTCCATAGGTAGAGAACAGTGTCATTGGCCACCATGCTAAATTGATAGGCAATATTAAAAAGACCCAGCGTGAAAAGGATAAGTTCTCTTGGATTAATATTTCCTCCTTTGGCTCTGTCCATCCCATGAGCCACTATAATAAATGAATTAGTGAAGAATCCAATCACCGTGCTAATAGCCATGGCCGACAGAGAGAGAAGAACATATGCAGGAAGCATTGTATGTGAGACCGTTGGTTCTTTTTCAGTTTTCCAGTTTAGCAGATGAGCTTCTCTTGGTGATAAATCAATCTTTGAAACAGTAAAAATAAAGACCTATTGATTAAATTAGGTTTTTATGTTAAACACATAATAAAAACACATTATTAAAAAAGTTTCATGTTGCTTTCTATATAAAAAAAACCCCAAAAAACTTGATATCCTTCAGTTTTCACTTTGGCCACTAAGTCTAATAATATCCTGACACTTTCTGTTCTGTAGAGATCACTTCTCAGCAGTCTCTTCTTTGGTATCACAGACAGGAATGAAAGGTGACACCAATTTATAGAAAATACAGGATCCACTATTCCTATCAGGTGATGATCACAGCTCACCTCCTTCCCTCTCTACACAGTAACTTCTTCGCAGGCCACAGACCATATTTACATATACATGCATGTAAGGGGGTTTTTGGCTTTCCTAGTGCTCAAATGTTATAGGTCTTACATCCTATTTGAGTTACACTAGATATAGAGACTTTTTAGGCCTCTTTAGGGACAGGTTGGTGGTTGAGGTCACCCTTTTTGGAGCAGTTGCTCCACTGTAGAGTAAGTAATGTAAACAAACTCTGTCTTGTAGATAACAAACAGCAGTGAGTAATATCCCTATTCTGACCACTGCTACAGCCTGTAAGAGCATAAAGAAGTGGCTGGTAACTAGGGAAGCCTGTGTATAAAAGCAGAAGATAAGATCTGCTCCTAACTGAAGAAAAGCAAAATCAGAACAGCAATATATTTGGTAATAGTCTTTTTTTTTAACCTTTGCCTACATGTTTAAAGCTAATCAATGAAATAGGAATACCCCTTTAATAATAAAAAAATGTATGCCTGTTAAGTTGATATGTATTTGTTGGTGCACCTAGATATGCACTGCATGTATTAATTTATGTATATATCGCAGTATCCACAATCGGTGACTGTTGTAGATTTTATGTCAGTGTACATTTAAGACTAGTGCATGTTATCTGTTGCAGGGTAAAATCAGCAACCTGTGCAGATCAGATAACTGGGAGACATATGACAAATAGTCACATGACTTCACATATAGAAACCCAAGTGCTGGTGCGGCACTCCAAGACGAAAATGCGACCTTATACTCCCCTTTCCTCCCACTTGCATTCCAGAGTTGCTGTTGTCCTCACTCTCTGCTAGTTTTCTGTTGGCTTCTGGCTCCTGTTGAATAGAACACCATCTTGAAGCCACTGATTAGCTGTAGTGCCATTACCTGTCATCACAGTGCAGGAGTAGTTGTGGCAGTTACATCCTATGTAGCTGAAGCCAGGAAGCAGACAAAAGACTGTCGGAGAGGGAGGACATTGGAGGCTGGAACACAGGTGAGACTAGAGGTGAGTGTAAACTTATTTGTTTCATCAGGCCATCGGTATGCTAAAAAATTGTAATAAAATGGAAGCGAACACTTAGACTTCTTGGGAAGACGCCACCCCTGGACAAGGACAAGAGCCGAAAGGTGCGTCGGATTGGCAGCTCTAAAGAGAATCCTTATTATGGGTAAGACACTGTTTTTTTTTTACTATTAACTTTAGAAGGTTATCACAGATATACAGTATAATGTTTTGAGCCATTGGTAGTAGTGTATGCATAGAGGATTATATTTATATAAGACACAGGGCCACATGTATGAAAACTGTTTAGGTCTAAAACTCACTTTTTTGCCCATAGTAACCTATGGGCATAAAAGTGAGTTTTAGACCTAAACAGTTTTCATACATGTGTCCCACAGTGTTTAATTTAATAGATAGATAAGCACCTTATATATTGATCCACTAGGTAGTGTAACGATCCGGCAGTAACAGTATGCCCTAAGGGTATGTTCACACAGCGTCTTGCCTCCGTATGCACATCCGCTTTTCTGATGCATCTCTGGGTCCATGAGAACGGACCCAGAGATGCATCTAATAATTAGCAGTGAATTTATCACTGCCTGCAGTAACAGACATGCAATTCTTAGATTGCATCCGCAAGACAGACCCGACAGGCGCGATGCAAACACACAGCGGAGATCTCTCATGTGAACGCCGCTGCATGTTTGTCATGCTGGCAGTGATAAAGTCACTGCTAATTGTTAGATGCATCTCTGGGTCCGTTCTGAAAAGCGTATATTCATACGGAGGCAAGACGCCGGGTGAACATGCCCTAACACGTGGATCGTTGGGTAACATGTGTGGATCCACTGTAATCACTGCGGGCGAGATGGTATAGGTGGAGACCCACGCCATGGAGCAGAGTCTAAGGGGCCCCCAATCCTCACTAGAGCCCACGGCAAGGCTGGAAAGGACTTCGCTGCAGGAAACTCCCAGGTCGCTACTCCTGACGTGGTTACCCGCAGCGACAGCATTAGTGCAGGACAGGGACACGAGACACTGGAAGCGGTGGCAGCAGGTATATAGCCTTAAAAGGACTACGGGTCCATAAAGGGTAGCAGACTGGTACAGCGGCAGGAACAACAGGAATTAATGGACAGATGTAATGGCAGGAATACAGCAGGTATAACTGGACTGGTGCAACGGCAGGAACAACAGGAATTAAACACAGATAACAGCAGATAACGACAGCCAGGAGGTCAAGAGCTTGCATGGACTATAATGAACTGACTTCAGGAATCTCAGAGGTTAACTCTGGAACAGCAGAACCCAGGAGAAGGTCAGGAGCTCTGATCAACAATAATGAACTGATGCTGGAGCAAGGGCAGAAAGTTCCTTATGTCCCAGAAGGTAAAAAGTCATTGTCCAGGTAATTGGGACACTGTCCCTTTAAATAACAGAGCAGGGTAGCTTGTGTGCCCTAGTTGGTGCCAGTGCGCTCACAAGGCGTCAGGAAGCAAGAGCAAGAGTTGGTTAGTACTAGGTGCCGGTGGGCACCGCCGCCGGATATGTATGCTCGCTGCAGCAGGGTAACTGACTATTAAATGTTCAAGAGAAATATTAAATCATATTATAACTGCAGTGAATATATCCCCCTATTCTAAAATAAACCTTATTGATTAAATTTTAAAATATATACTAACACCCCTTTATAAACGTGCACAACACAAAACACCAAATCAAAAATAAGAAGTATAGGTTATTAGTCAAAAAATGATGTTATTAATATGTTCCCCCTGAATTCTGTCTATCAGCGGAATAATCGCCCTGATAAAGGGCGGTTCCACTTAAACAGACGGAAGTTCAGAGTTTATACGCAACAATTTTTTATTTTTTATTTTAGAATCCTCTTCCCTCATCAGGAGGTGCCATTTCCTCATTGCAGACAAACCTAGATGGCAGTCAACATAAGCCACGGGAATGAGATAAGTATTTAATATAATCTTAGTTTAAGGTAAAGAAGTATATTGTTATAAGTGCTATTCTTATATCTTGATGTATCTGATCCCCTGATTAACCCCTTCTTGTAGGGGGGAAACGAGTTGGTATTCTACTAGATTTATTGCATACAAACTCTGAATTTCCGCCTGTTGAAGTGGAACCGCCCTTTATCAGGGCGATTATTCCGCTGATAGACAGAATTCAGGGGGAACATATTAATAACATCATTTTTTGACTAATAACCTATACTTCTTATTTTTGATTTGGTATTTTGTGTTGTGTACGTTTATAAAGGGGTGTTAGTATATATTTTAAAATTGAACCAATAAAGGTTATATTTTAGATAAGGAGAATATATTCGCTGCAGCAGGATATCAGGACAGGTAAGTATACTAGTGGGGAAACAGAAGCGATAGAAGAGCAGGCACGAACACGTCGCAGCCAAGACAAAGGCAGCGGTGTGAATCATGACAAGTAGATAGGCATTAGCATTTTAAACATATGTAATGGGTGGTATATATGAACTTGGCGCCGCCTTGCCAGTTCTAGCTGGCACCTGAATGTATAAAAGTGAATGTGGGTTCATAAATCTCCCATGTGGTATTCCTTGCACAGCATATATTTGGCGCAGTCAAAAGTGCTGTGTCTTTTTTGGCGTATGACTGTTCATACATCTATAGAACAGGGCTACGGCAGATTTTTTTACGCAAAGCATGCCAGAAAACTGCCACCACCGCGTGCATACATGTTGCCCAAAATGTTTTTGTATACATGATATGAATTTTTTACACTAGGATCATGTGACTTTACAGGCCTGTTTTAAATCTTTGATGTATTTAGTTCATGTTGCTGCCCAAATATATGCAGACATATATATATATATATATATACACATATATATATATATATATATATATATATATAGATAGATAGATAGATAGATAATAGATAGATAGATAGATAGATACACACACATGCACATACCGGAGTTTGGGGATTGGAACTTGGGAATATTGGTGTTTGAGAGTTTAGGAATCCATTACAATGTTCTATATTTCTTAATATATTTAAAATTTGATCTAAAGCTACATTAGGTTTAATAAAAGTCCTAAGAGAAGGTTTACATGTTGCAGTTGAAAAACGCAACAAAAAGAGAACCAGATTAATCAGTTTGGTCAGGAATATTACACTGGGTCATTTATTCATTAGGGAAAAATAATACAATATCACATATCTGTGAGGGGCAAAAGTATGTGAACCTTTATAATTATTTTTTAAACCCCAAATAGTATATATGCCTTGGGCCTAGATTGTTAAACTATAACTTTTAATGAATAGTAAATACATAAAAGAACACACAGTTCCTAACCAATCCCTAAACACAAACCATAACAAACTAGATGATCTATCAGTAGAAGACAGGATAGCTCCCCCAACAAGGGCAACCCTGTGCTGGAACCTAGGCTAACTTATAGATAGATTCCCTTAAACTAATGCAGGATGAAAAAAACTGCATAGACAAGCAAAATAAATATGCAAAATGAGTACCGTAAAATATCATAGTACAAGATTTGCAACACATACTATATACCAAAAAATAGCTGGTGAAATTGAACAAATGCCAAAACTTCAGTAGCAATGCAATATACTAATATACAAATAGACTAGAAGGAAATATAGAATTTATAGGCCACAAATGGTTTATAAGTGCTAATTAATTCCGTAATTCCTCTAATGGGTTTCCACAAAGATATCAGGGTTCACCAAGGAAGAGCAACAAAGCAACCTCAAAAAAGATAAATAACAATATGTATTACATATTATATACTGGTCCGTTGCCCTGCAATGTGGATACATAGTCTGGAGGGTCCATATGATAGGATGGAAGCCCCCATAGACAAGGTGCTGCCCAGGATGAATAAAGAAAAATTTATGATTAGCAGAGTCATCTGATTTTAGTCAAAGGGAGGACAATCAACTGTGAGTGGGCGACAGATCTGTCAAAGTCTGATCTTTAGATCACATTTGTGGAAGTGTATCATGGCATGAACAAAGGTGATTTCTGAGGACCTAAGAAGAGTTGTTAATGCTGATCAGACTGAAAAAGGTTACAAAGCCATTTCTAAGGGGTTTGGACTCCTCTAGCTCTTAGTCAGATAGATTATATACAGGTAGAGGAGATTGAAGACCTTTATTATCTCTGCAGGAGTAAAGCAACTAATGGACTTTCTCACATCAGCTAATGTTATTGTTCATGAGCCCCCCTTCAGGAAGACAATGAACAACATTGGTGAACATGGAAGGATTGCAAGGAGAAAGGCATTATTTTCCAAAAAGAACATTGCTGCCCATCTACATTTTGTTAAAGATCACTAGGACAAGCCCAAAGGATACTGGAACAATGTGTTGTGGATGAGTGAGACCAAAATAGAGCTTTCTGGTTTATTTGCGAAGTGTTACATTAAATAGTATGAATAATAAAGCATTTCAACATAAAACCTCATAAGATCTATGAAACAAGGTAGTGGTAGTATTTACTTTGGGCTTGTTTTGCTGTATCTGGGCCAAGACAACTTGCCATCACTGATGGAAAACTAAATTCTGACTTACACCAGCAATTTCTAAAGAAAGATAAGAGGGCATATAAGCACGAGCTGAATTTAAAGAATATGTGGGTCATGCAGCAAGACAATGAGCCTTAGCACACAAGTCATTTCACAAAAGAAGAAAAGTTAACATTTTGAAATGGCCATGTCAAAGTCCTGACCTTAATCCAATAGAAATGTTGTGGAAGGACCTGATGCGACCAGTAAGTGGGTGAAAACCCACCAACATAACAGAGGTAGAGCTGTTTTGTAGGTAGCAATAGGCTTAATTTCCTCCCAGCTCATATACAGGCCTAATCAACAATTGCTGGAAGTGTTTAGATTCAAATATTGCTGCAAAGAGGGTTCATACCAGATACCGAAAGCAAAGATTCATATACTTTTACTACTCACAGATATGTGATGTTGTATCATTTTCCATAATAAGTTAATGACCAAGTGTAATATTTTTTACTCAATTGTTTAATTTGGTTTTATCTTCTTTTGGGATTCTGTAGTGAAACTGTAGTTTTTGGTCAAATGTATGCAGATATTTAGAAATTACCAACTTTTAAGCACCACTGTACCACCCATTAGGATATTCCAGGACACCTGCTTACCAGTATGTGAAACATTTACATGCATTTGCTTAACTGTAGTGTATTTTTGTGTGTGATATTTTATTTATGGTGCATAGTCTCAGATATTTTTTGAAGGTGTATTTACTATTTAAGCACATTTGCACCATTCCTGGCTTAAAGCATAATAATTTTATCAGACTATCATTAGCCCACTAAGCCCAGTGCACCTTTCACACTTTCATAACTTGAAAAAAATTAGCAAGTATCTCATATATGATGTGCATTAAAATTTGCATTGTTATTATGCCATGAATCTATTACTAAGTTACCCATTGTTTTTATCATTTACGGTGAGGTGGATGGATAAAAGACCCCTTTTCATTTTTCAACAACTTGCTATAGTCAGCTAATTAGTATTTTATGAGAATGTTGCCCATAAAAGATGTGGCTCCCTTACTAAGTTTGCTAAGGTTTGGCTCCCTACTTTTAAACAAGTTATCACTTACTGGGGTATTCACATTTTAATGATCAGCTTTATGTATGCAAAGGTAAATAAAGTTATTACCAAATACATTGCTGTTCCACTTCTGCTTCATTTAAAGTTACAGCAGTTTTTACTTCCTGCTCGTTTATACAAGGTTACCTAGGTTACCGACCACCTCTCTCAGCTTCACCAGTGGTCGGACTGGTGATATCACACCCTGCTGTGCCTTATCAACAGTACTGAGCCTCTCAGTCTTAGATTTTATCTTTCTACCAAGAAACACTTTAACCCTTTAGACCAGAAAGAAGACTTGTGCCACCCAGTCAGGTCTGCAAAGCACTTATCTTTGTATTTAAAGCAAAGATAGTGTTACTCAGGACTGAGAGAAGTGGTGTTAGGTGAGTATTATTTTTTTTTCTCCCCACCCTCTCCTCTTTCCCTTCTAGAAACAATGGGGGATTTCAAAGACACATTCTCATGTTGGTTTGAAAGTATACTTAAAGGAGTTGTCTCCCTTCAGAGTTTCAGAGAATGCATGAATGAAATACTCTGTCACTTCCTGGTTCAGACTGACTCATTTGCATAAGCTCCATGCTTGTACAGCTCCATGCTGTGCTGTGCTTTCAGATGCTAATTAGATCAGATTAGCTTCTCAAACTACTAACAGGACTTCTTATCTGATCCCCAAAACAAAAGCCCTAATTACAGTTCTTTTTTTTTTACATAAATCAAGGTTTTTTTACTGCTGAGCAGCACAGGACACTGCCAAGACCTGTGTGATGATGTCACACACTGTTATCTCATTGAACAAACAGCAGGGGGAGAATTGTTTACAGGTCGGTTACTGAGGGAACTGAAATAGCCAGGGAGGTCATAAATTCACTTGTATCTCCTTAGGGAAAACAGAGGAACAAAGCAATATATTTGGAAAATGTCTTTATTTTGTGTTCCCTACAATTTGAAAGCTATTCTTTGTTGCGATAAAACCCCTTTAACCCCCCCCCCCCCCCCCAGTTAGCAGAGCTCATTCATATTTTCTTATGGATCCGCCTGTTGTGGATCACTCATGTCTTTTGACCGTCAAAGTGATGTGTATTTTACATATTTTATGTTGTACATGTATGTTGCACACACTTCTTGTGATTATTGATATAGATTTCTTTCATACTTGCCATAGCTTGTTATTTCTATTTTGCTGTATTGTTTTGTTATAATCTGAAAAATCCAGTAAACCTTTTAATGATAACAGGCACAGCTAGGAACAGGAGCCAGCAGAGCTGAAATGTTAGTCACTGCTGCAGCCTTCAACCTGCATAGAAAGTATGAACCTGAAAAGACTAGAAAATGTGAAAACCGCTAGATGGGAAAACCCCTTTAAGCTTTTCAACTGTCCATGTTATTTGTAATGTTTTTCTATATAATTTGTATTGTCCCTCATTATGTACTATATATCCCAAAATACTGTTCTTTTATTTAGACTCTATCACTTACCAGCTGGTATCTGTAGAGAAAAATCACAAGTACTATTAAGGAATATGGACTTGTAAACAGATACTCTGTATTGATTAGGTCAATGTAATGCAGACATTCCTGTTTAGGTTGCACTTGTCTCAGTGCAATTTCTTTAAATGAAAGTCCCAGAATGTTGGATACTGAAAGCCCTTGTTTTTCAGGAGTATTAGAGCCAAAGGTTATTCTTACAGTGGCAATAAAGATGACTTGATTTCCGTTCAGAAATAAACACGATTTATAAGAATGTGATGACCTGTAATAATATGAAGGTGATTAAAAATCCCTATCCCATAAGTTCTCACGGCGTAACATAGGTGGTTATTAGCATAACATACTAATACTGATTTTTCCATTTCTAATGCCTTTGTTGTGCTTTAAGAACAAATAACATGAAAAGCTATGATGCTACCATGAAGTTAAACTTTGCTATTGTACATCCGTATTAAGGTATGCTTATTAAAAAAAGGAAAGGCAACCTCACCACTGGCAAGTATCAAAGGAATAAGTAAAATAAGTATTCTCTATTATTCAATTTACTGCCGCAAAATTCATCAAACAATTAGTGCAGCCTCATTCATACATGTTGCCCAATATTGTGACATTCCATTTAAAGATCCTGTGGATCTATAGAGGCTATTTTAGCTCAAATAAACTCTCCTGTCGGCATTGCTTTTACAGTATGTGGGGCATGGCAAATATTGGCTCTCAATGTCGAGTGTCCCGACACTGGTTTCTATAGAGAACGGTGATAACAGAGTTATTGATAGCATTACTTTTCAGGAGCAGTTCTAAAAACAGACTTGATTGACAGATGTACACTGCCCAAACCACTTGATATTATCAAAAAATGAATTATTGGCAGTGAAAATAAACATCTCTTCCCACCACACCATGTATAAATTTGCCTTGTCGCACACTGAAAAAGTTTGCAGCCACTTTATTGAATTAAGAATTAGCATAGAGTAATGACTGCTGTTGAAAAGAGTGCACTGAATTGCATGCAAGTTTTCCTATGAGCTCCAACTGTAGATACACAGTTAAAATTGGTAAGTTGGAGTGAAATGCTAGTGTCCTAGTATAGTTAAAAGTGGTTTAAATTTAGACTTTTCTTTAAATGTTTATATTTTTTCTGTTTGAAGATATTCTCTGATGTACAGAAAATACAAATCAAATCTACTTGGAGCAAACAGCAATTTGTTAAAATAAAGTTATTTATGGAAAGAAACCATTCATCTTCAGAAGTGGACAAAAGTTGGTGTGAAATAACTGTCTTTCATGATAATATTAAGTCATTAACATAAGATGTCAAAAAACGTAATAAGGCTGTGCACATCTAAAATATATTTTGAAAAACGTAAGCATAGGTGCACACTGAAAAGGCAATAGCATACATCTAACACAAATATCAGTGGCACACTAAAGACTAAGTAAAACCTCAAGGTATATAGGAATATTGGAAATGCATTACTGCTAAGGAAAATATGAAAAAACCTGGGACTCTTAGTTTACAGTATTTGATCAAAGATTGTATTAAGCTCACCTCCCAAAACGTCAAGGGGTTCCCAGAGCAGGTGAGTCCCTACACTGAACATGTTACTTCACTAGGAGTCAATTCAGACTGTAACTTCTCAGGGAGTGGTAGGAACTTGCAATTGGATTATCCTGCACTGGTTTAAAAGAGGCAGCTGAGTGCAACAAGCCAATGAGATTGCCATCTCTCAAATAGACTACAAAACGTAATAAGGCTGTGCACATCTAAATATAGTTTGAAAAACGTAAGCATAGGTGCACACTGAAGGCAATAGCATTTCATCTTAAACACAAATATTCGTGGACATAAATGATAAGTTAAGCACTCATAAGATGTCATCATACCTGTATAATTCCTGACTGCTGAGGACATTTAAAGGGGATGTATTGCTTCTTTAGTTCGGCTGATTTATACTGCTCTCAGCTTCTGAACTCTAGAAATGCAGGAGCGTTTCTTCCCCTCCCAGCTGGGTGACATCATCCCCCCTTCACTGTTCATGCTGACTCCGGAGATCCCCCCCCCCCCTCTCTCTGAGTCCACATGTCACTGTGTCTCTCTTATGCAGTCTTATTTTGTAAGAGCTGTATACATACCACAGGCTGCATTCAATCTAGACTGAGCACTGATCTCTTCTCCTCTCACAGCTGGAGATTTGTTACAGTTGAATCCAGCTTTCTATGAACAGCACAGATCTCCCTTCTATGTAGGAGAGTTAGGCACCGAGACACAACTGTGCTGTTTTCTGATTGTAGAATCTGCTGCAGTGTGTTTCTGCTAGGTGTGCAGAGTGAAATTGCTACGGCCCCTAACTCTGAGTCAGAGATGCAGAGATCCACACACAATTGTGCTGTTTCCTGTTTGTAGAAGCCCCGCAGTGTTATTCTGTTTCTTCTGTCTGTGCAGAGTGAAAATGTGCCGGTCACTTACTTTGAGTGATAGGCAGGAATGCAAGCTCCGTGAATATGGCGACGGGGGGGGGGGGGCGAACAGCATGTAAATGAGCTCTCAGCTAGTGAAATGCAAGGAGGAGGGATCCGACCAGGACTGGATATCAGTGTAAACAGAAACAGAAGATAAGGAAAACTGTGAATACAAGACAGCTTTGCTAATGACAACTAATTGCAAAGTTACTTGTTTTCAATGTACCCTTATTCTGATGACCATTTAATGAAATGATACAACCCCTTTAAAATACTTTGGACACCTTTGACACAGGAAGAAAGATTTTTCAACATTAGTGACTTTCGGGCAGCAATCTCTATTCATTATCAGACCTCTTGATGTTAACTGTATGTTTCAAGGTTTTCTTCTGTGAATGTTTCCCTCCCAGTAATAAATGTTAACTGTAAAGTCTGTGACTCTAGGATGCTACTGTCTTCACTAGCTCTCATCTCATCCATGTGCTGTTGGTTCCTTGTCAGTAGGGCAGCCAGCTATGAAAATGAGTTATTCAAACTCTACAGCAGCAAAGGACATTTTTGTAGCAAATACTTTTTAGAAAATTGCAAAACTTGCATCTAGGAAGTAATTAATTAAAAAAAAAAAAATAACTGTAAAGGTTTATAGGAGCCAGGTAGATGTACAATAGGAATGCAAACTACCGTAGCAGAAAATAAAATCAAACTGCCGAAAAAAAAATACTATATATACAGTATATACATGTATGAAGTTCTAAGTTGTATTTAGTACACAAAACAAATACTGACTAAAAAGAATTACCTTTATTAAATAATACATAAAAAGTGAAAATATTTAAAAACACACCAATTAGTAACTGAACAGTAATTGGTAACTAGTAATTAGTAACTTTACTGTGTCCATACACGGCAGCCAGTACAAGTATATGAGATTGGGTTAGATTGTTCATGGTTTCTATGGGGTAACAGTTTAACATATGTGTTTGGGGTGTATATTTTGTGTCACTTGATCTAGATTACCTGATTACTATCACCCCTTACTATTGAACGTGGTTTGATAAGTGGATATCATGAACAGGCTTATTACAATATTATATTTTGTTTCATTTGAATGAAATCAAATATCTGTTTCATTGGCTTCAGTGTAACCCTGTTCAGTTACTAATTGGTGTGTTTTTAAATATTTTCATTTTTATATATTATTCAATAAAGGTAATTCTTTTTAGTCAGTATTTGTTTTGTGTAGTGATTTCTGACAGTTATACTGACTTAATTATTGAGAAATTGTGGTTTATCTAAGTTGTATTTAGGTACAGTTCTAAAAAAGGTTTATTAATGACTTACTCAGTATGAACGCACCTTAAGGAGAGAGCAACTTAGCTTGGTAAATGGTTTTGTAATAAAATCCTGTCAAGCCTGTCAATGTTACACGTGTTATGTGGATATTTTTATTTCTAAGCAAAATGCCTTGCGATGGCTCTTTCTCAACAGCAATAGTAATAATTACAAATGCTGATAGCACATGAAAAATCCACAGTCTCCAGAATCTGCCAGATTGTTCATTGTGACAAACAGATGTCATGTCTATTTCCACACATGCGCTCACTGATGAGTCCTAATGAGACACTATGAAGAAGAAGAATTTACTGTAAAGAAAACCATGCATATATTTCACATTACATTTGGCAAAAACATTGTTTGCTAAGAAATCAATCACACCTAGTTTATGTCCCTGCCTTGTATCCATCAGGATATCATAAAAAGATACTTCAATGTATAACATGTCTATACCATAAAACAAAAGCGCAGACATAGTCTTATTTGCACTATATTTGCTCTATTGCGGCCTTATTTCTACTGTTTGTTCTATTTTCCAAACATACATGAAGTTCTATTTTCTGATACATGATTTTCTGTGGACACAAAGGCATGGTACACTAATATATCCAGCACAGTAGTGTGTAAGTTCACCAAATAGACCAAACGTTTGTCTAAATAAAACTTATTCTTTAAGATGCTGTAGTTTTAGAGCATTTAATGATCAAATCTTATTCATGAACAGATGTTATCCCCACCCACCAAAGGCTATCCCCGCCCACCTGACAGTTATTCACATGTTTCTACCTAGTACGAGGTTTATCAGTTGAAGTGGGTGGGGCGAGCATCAGATGGGCGTGGTTTGAAAAAAACTGACTCTTTATATTACTCTTTTCTGGCTGAAAACTGTGAAAACTGCAGATTTGAGCACTAAATACTCAAAAACTACAGTATCTTACAGAATAAGGGACACAGCGCTGGAAACAGCATGTCTGGCACTAGCTTGTGCTGCCCTCAGAAAGGGGGGCATAATCTATGTGACAGGTTCTCTTTAAATTTATTTTTTTATTTTTATGTTGCAGAGCAACACAAAATAGCAAGTATTTGTGAAGTGTGAAGAAAATGATACATGTTTTTCCATATTTTTTAAAATTAAAAAAATGAAAAGTCTGGCATGCATATATATTCAGCCACTGATAATCCTAAATAAAATCCAGTGTGACCAATTGCCTTAGCAAAAAGAGTACATCTGTATGTAGTTTATTCTCAGTATAACTACAGCTGTTTTGTGAAGGTCTCAGAGGTTTGTTAGAGAATAAAATGAACTAACAGCATCAAGAAAATCAAGGAATACACCAGACAGCTCAGAAATAAAGTTGTGGCAAAGTGTATTGCAGGGTTAGGTTTAAAAAAACATCCCAAGCTCTGAACAACTCACAGAGCACTGTTCAATATATCATCCATAAATGGAAGAAGTGTGGCACAACTGTGAACCTACCAAGATATGGCTGTCAACTTAAACTGACAACCCAGACAAGGAGAGCAGTAACAAGAGAAGCAGCCAAAAAACCCAGGGTCACTTTGGAGGAGCTTCAGAGATCCACAGCTCAGGTGGGAGAATCTGTCCAAAGGACAACTGTTAGGCATGCAAGTCCATAAATCTGGCCTTTATGAAAGAGTGGCAAGCAGAAAGCTTTTGTTGAAAACAAGCCATAAGAAATCCCATTTTGCAGTTTGCAGAAAGCTGTGCAGGGGACACAGCAAGCATGTGGAAGAAGGTGCTCTGGCCTAAATGCTACACGCTATGTGTGGATGAAAGACAACACTGCATATCGCCCTGAAAACACCATCCCCACTGTGAAGCGGGGTGGTGGCAGCATGATGCTGTGGGGATGCTAAATACAAGGCAAAATGCTGCAAAAGACTTGAGACTGTGGTGCAAGTTCACCTTCCAGCAGAACAACGACCCTAAACATACAGCCAAAGCTACAATGGAATAGTTTAAACCAAAGCATATTCATGTGTTAAATGGCCCAGGAAAAGTTTATATCTAAAATCCCATTGAGAATCTGTGGCATGTCTTGAAAATTGCTGTTCATAAACGTTCGACAACCAATCTGACTGAGCTTGAGCTGTTTTGTAAAGAAGAATAGACAAAAATTCCAGCCTCTAGATGTACAAAGCTGGTAGAGACATCCCCCAACAGACTGCAGCTGTCATTTCAGCTAAAGGTGGTTCAACAAAGTGAATACTTTTGCAACCCACTGTAAATCATGGCATTCATATTCCCAGAAAGTCCATTACAATTTGTGTTCATAATAAAAAATGTAAATGAACCCTGTTTTATTATTTCACTTCTGACTATTATAGTATCTTGAGAGAGGAACATAAACGTACACACTCAAAGCCTGTATTATAAAACTGATAGCATTAAACAGATAGCATTAAAACTAATATATAATACTCCATGTGGAACATGACTTGTTAAAGAAAAAAGACCAAATTATCCAAAATCCAAATTAATGTAAAAATGATCTTAAAGGGGGTTCCACATGCTGTTCATGACTCACAAGCGTATTATCCCTGGTCTGTAGTGTGATGGATCTAGCAGTGATTACATATCAGATTTTCTATACTAGAGATATTAAAGACATAAGTGCAAAGATATGGAAGACACCGTATCTCTCTTCCAAACTAAAGAAACAGTAAATATTATGTATTGGTCCACCTGCTTCTGCATAGGCTTAGCTAGTACGGATTGTTGTGGAGATTTGGGATCCGGGGGAATTTACGCATGTGTTTTGGACGTAGAGGTAGCTTGTTATGGTTCAATCTGGTTTGATATTGCACAGATTAGGTCCTCTTACCCACAGACCTTTTCTAAACATTCCTTACGCCTCTAGGCCGAGGATGGGAAGATCTTTTCTACTATGACAGTTTAATGTCTTATTGTAGATTTGAAACAGCTTCTACTCCCACTCAGAGGACTTAGTCTCCGTTTGCAAATTAAAATGTAAATGAATGTATTATTTCACTTGCTATACTGTATCTAGAAACATAATCCACTCAAACCTATTATAAAACTGATAGCATTAAACAATGATCTAATTATGTATCCTTACATGACTTTTAAAGACAATATAGACAAATTATCAAAATCAAATTAATGTAAAAATGATCTTAAAGGTGTGTTCTCACCATGCTGTTTCACTGAGTCACAAGCAGCTTTTCATCCACTATGGTCTTGTCTGGCTGTGGGTCTATAGCAAAGATTAGCATATTTAGCTTTTCTGTAACTAGCTGAGAGATTAGAAAGATGTAAGTGCAGGAGATGTTATCTGTAATTAAATAAAGCTGCAAGTGCTCTGTGGAATGAAAACAATTGGTTATCTGTAAATAAAAGCTAATCTTGTTACAGATAATGAGTCTTCTCTGCAGTGAGCTCCATCCATGGTGACAACACTCCCTGCTCTTTGGCTAATCAGGAAGCAAGATATGGACGGTAACCAGAGAAACTTGTGTGCAAGGTAAAATCAAAAGATTAAGGTATTTGGAAAAAGTCTAAAATTACCTGTTGCTACTTGTAGAAAGTTAATCTTTGTAGTAAGAAAACCCCTTTAACTGAAAAATTTACTTAAAAAACTCCTTAAAGTTTCAATTACGCCAACATATTATGGCTCTGATTTGTATGAAGCCATAATAGGCCACCTCATAGATCAGACGGCCTTACTGTTTCTTCATCACATCCTCCATCAGGTGCATTAAGTAGAGAGGTATTCAGCCCTAGAAGTGAGCACAACTACATACATTTGGTACCCAATGGAGCAAAGTATAGCAGCACATGGATTCCCTTTCATTTCATATTATGGAGACACATGGGACTGTGTGTGCTGCCAAATTGCCACTGACACTTGGCTCTTTCATATGCATGAAACCTAAAATCTATTCTGTTTGCTATGCTGCTCTGTCTGAAAGATAGACAATGAACTGGCAATCCAGCTTTTGGTATTTCATCGACAAAGCCACTCGGTTTTGTGAGTACCCCTTACCTTGACTGTTTACTTGTATTTCAGTATGGGCCAGATTTACTCTCCCTTTTTCCTTGAAATATAGCATCAGAGAGTGTAAGCCCTCACGGTCAGGGACCTCTCTCCTTCTGTACCAGTTGTTAGTTATTAATTTGTCACCTTTGTACTTGTTTGACCTGAATGTACAGCGCTCTGGAACCAAGAGCACTCAAAAATATATAATAATAATAATAATAATAATAATAATAAAAAGCCTTAGGGCATGTCCCCACAGCACGGGTTTGTGGCCGGTTTTTCAGACGGTTTGCGGTTTTTCAGACCGTCTGAAAAACCGGCCGCAAACGAGCACAACGGGCTTCTATGGAAAAACCGTGCAGTGGGGACTTTTCTGCCCGAAGAACATTGTGCCACATTCTACATGCGCATATGTGCGAATATGTGAATGGGAAGGCTCATCGGGGAGAAAAGCCGCCCCCCCAGCACACAAGCCGGACAAATACCGGTCGGTTTATCCATTGTCGTGTAAACGGGCCCTTACACTCCTACACTTCCCTTTACTATTCCACCAAAAGAGAGGCAGCATAAGTGAAGTGATAGGTTACTATCACTTGAGTGCTGTGATATGTTCAACAGCGCACACTATGTGCCCGTAAAAAGAAATGACATGACACGCCTGGAAAATGAAAGTGAATAGGAAGCTGTGCCGTAACGCTGTTAAAAGTATGCGCTGGCGAGTGTGTACTTTCAACAGCAGGCATATTACGACGCGTACAGGTACGCGCCGCAATACACCATGTGAATTCATCCTAAAAATGTACAGGCAATAAATATTTAATGTGGCACATATATTCTTAAAGATTCTAAACATTCTAAATTGTAAAAATTCTTAGAAACAAATACAGCTAATCTAAACTTTCCTCTTTATGGGTAAGATTACCTGAAATTTAATGCAATGGAACCACTGAAAGTATCATAACCTGATTTATGATACTCTGAACAATATATGTCTTTTCATAATACATTTTAACATTTCTTGTAACATGATTAGGGCAACTAACATCTATAAAATAATTTATGCTATCTGTACAAATTTGTACTGTGCATATCAACTGGTATCTGATACATTGCTTGATCAAAAATACTTATTTGCACCATTTTAAGTCCACTATTTTTTTAAATAAATTACAATATTACATTCTTTCAATGTGACAAAAGTACTTTCATGTATGGAGAGGTTTGTATTGTATACATCAGTAACACATCAGTCTATGTACTGAGAATGCCCCATGAACTATTATTATAGCCGCAACTCAACAATAATTGTTACATATAAAGTAATAATGTAGATTGTAAGCCCTCGCAGCGGGGTCCTTTCTTCCTCTGTACCAGTTGTTAGTCATCTATTGTCACCATTGTACTTGTTTGACATATGTTATGCATGTAACCCCTTTGAATATACAGTGGCCTGGAATCAATGGTGCTCTAAAATATATAATAATAATAATAATAATAATAATAATGTGTCTTACCCTCAATGCATAAATGTTTGGGTTCCAAAGAACAGTTGCCTGCAGAATGGCAAGAAAGTTCTTCAACGTGTCACAACATAGAACATCTGAATAGTGTCCTCCCTTTGCCATTTTAAGTACCCAGGTCATGTGATCAATGTAATTAAATGAAAAGCTTCAGGTGTTTGATATATCATTTAATTATCACTTTGATATTTCCCATGTGTCAGAAAATGAAAAGTATCTTAAATAACAGTTATTAATATCAGAAGCCTATTCTAATGGGACCAAAAAGGTCACAATAACCTGGAGAAATGATGGAAAAATATAGCTCTCATTTGTATGTGAAGCAAGAGTCGACAGACTACACATGAGATAGTTACTATAATGCTTACCTGGCTGGAGCGGGCAGTGTTCTTGCTCCGGCCTTTGTGTAGCCTTTTGTCTTCTTCTGCCTCTAGGAACAAATTCTCATAGTGGTACTTTTGTTTGTAGGTTAACTTTTTTATTTTACATTTTTATTTATTCTTTTTGTCCATTTAATGCCATTTGACCTATAGGAAGTTAGAGTTTATATGGAATGTAGGAATTCCATATAAACCTAAAGAGTAGACGCAGTTGGGACATTACTGGGCCACTGTTGTGTTTTATTTATTTTCGCTGTATGCCCATGTGCTTTTTATAGCTGACTGCACCAGTATATGCTGGACCCAGTATGAGTTGGAGGTCATAGCATGACATTTCTATATGAAACGGTTGCATGCTCTGGCTACCTGGACTCCACTGCACGGTATAGAAGATGTACTGTACAATCCTTGAAATGATGAGATTGAAGTTTGTGTTTTATGAACTCTTCAAATGAAGCTTTGGAACAATCCTTATTTAATTGTGATCCCACAGATGATTGACTGCAGTACATACTTCTGAAAATGTTACTGTTGGCTATGATAAGTTATCACAACAGACAGCACATTCCAGCTTATTGTACATTGGACTGAGTAGCAACAGACTGATTAGACTGGCAATGCTGGTCCCTGTCTATGAGTGAAATTGCCTCCAGTAGGCACATAAGCATCAGAACTTCATCATCGAGCATTAGAAGAAGCTGATCGTCTCTAATAAATCATGTTTTCCTATGTATCATGTGGATGGCTGGGGGTGTGTGTGCATTGCTTGCTTGGGAAAAAGATGTCACTAGGATGCACAATGGGACGGCAAACCAATAGAAGAAGTGTGTGGCTCTACATAATGTTCCTATAAGAATCTTGACTCCTTGCATTTTTGTAGATGTTAGGGTATATTCAGGTGTCTTGTGGCGCTGTACCTGTACTTGGCCAGCACATACTTCTAAAGCGCGGGGGGGGCAGCACCATTCACTTTCATGATCCCCGCCGCATAAGCTCCGGGAAGAAGTGACATGTCACTTCTTTCACCCGGCGCAGTACGTGTCGGGGAAGACAGAGGATAATCATAGCTCTCCACGAGAGCTATGATTACCGTAGGTACAGTCCATACTTTGGGGCATGTTGCAGCGCAATTACGCCCTGAAGGATGGACTAAAAAGACGCTGTGTAAACATACCCTTACTTTGATATGAACCAATTATCTAGACAATGTTGCAAAGAAAATTAAACTCTTAGTTACAATGGCATCTGTTATAACAGTTTTTTTGCAGGATATTGTACCCTCCACACTACAACAGCACTCTGCAAAAAACTGTTTTGAATTGGTTTGAAGAACAAAGAGTTCAAGGTGGGGACTTTGTTTTCATATTGCTCAGCTCCTGTACAGAATGTAAAGAATCTGCTGCTCCATCTTGGTGGCAGTTACTACAGGACATGGCAGCACAAAGGGACCTATAGAATAGTATATAAGTGGTTTTAATGATTATTTGACCCCAACTTCTTTTCTTATGAAAGATGGTTTAAAAGTTTAGCTTTCTTGGTAGACATGTAAGGTATGATTATATAATACAGTCAAAAAAGACAAATGTCCATTAAGTTCAACCAAGGGTGGGGAAAGATGTGGATAAAGGGAGGGGTATTTTTAAGCTTTGTTTCCCCTACTGATGCAGATGTTGGAACCCATAAGGAAGGAAATCAATCAGCCCTAAAGGAATATTTCATTCCTGATCCCCCAAAACCGTCATCAGACTAGAATCTTATTAATCAGGTATTTTATTGTAGGGTAACCTATTATCTGAGTATACCTGTAATGGCTAGAGTCGTAGATCCACTGGACCACCGCAAGCAGTGGTACAGGCCAAGCCAGGGAGTCTAAGTGAGTCCCGGTATTCACCAGAGCCCGCCGCACAGCGGGATGGACTTGCTGGTGGGATTCCACCAGGTCGCTACCCCTGACGTAACTTGCTTTCGGTGGCAGCTGAGGTGGAGCGAGGTACAAGACATAAAACGAACACGTAGTTGGAGACAGGCAGGAAGGTCAGGACAGGTGGCGAAGGTTCGTGGTCGATAAATGTAAGCAAAAGGTTCGGTACACAGCAAGGCTTTCAGGAACGCTTTCTCAATAGACTTGACACACTAAAGATCTGGCAGGAACAAAGGAAGGATAGCGCCGGCAATTAACCAATTACCGGCGCGCTGGACCTTTAAATTTAAGAGAGCCGGTGTGCCCGGTCCCTAGAGAATGGGAGCACGCGCACTGGCTGGCAAAGACCCACAGGAGTGCGGTCAGGTAAGTACAGTATGCTGGCAACAGAATCACGAGTGCGCCCACAGCCTGACATGTGGGTCGCGGCGCCACTCGCCTGTGCAACGGGGGCACTGGTGCGCCCACGGCTCGATGTAGGAGCCGCAGGAGCCCCCGTGACAATACCAAGGTGGCAGGAATCATTTAAGCTAATGCACAGATTCCACTCATACCTCTGTTTTTCCATCTACATGTTTTAATGCCATATATAAAACAATTCTTAAGTAATAATCCAGGATTGAAAATTGCTGGGTTGCACAGAGAATTTGGCCAGTATGTTAATAAGAATAACATGAATTTACAATTTACATTTGAATGGCACCAAAATCAGGCCAATTTCCTGGATGTCACTATTCGGGGTAACCCCTGGGGTGGAGTGGATACTCTCCCCTATCGCAAGCCTACAGCAAAGAATTCTATTTTACAAGCTAAATCGTGCCACCCACCACATGTCATCAAAAATCTCGTAATAGGTGATCTGACTCGAATAAAAAGATACTGTTCAGTGGATACTGAATATCATAGATATGAAAAATAAATTTGTGACAGGCTTAGAGATCGGGGTTATCCCGATTGGAGTATTAACAGGGCCAAGAATAGAATGGCTAATATATCACGAGAGAGCTTGATACATGCATCTAAAAATAGGGAAAATGCACAGGATGACAATAAGTTAGTTTTCTCTACTCAATATAGCCCACAGTATAACGCGATTGTTTCTATAATTAAGAAGAATTTACCAGTTCTTTACTTACAACCTCATGTGAGGAGACTTTTAGAAGAAGAAGGAATTTCATATGTCGCTAAAAAAGGTAGATCCCTAGGTACATTACTATCTCCTAGTCTATATACGTCTGAGCAGACATCTCATGTTCCTTGTTGGCTAACACAAATGGGATCGTACAAATGTGGGCATTCATGTTGCATATCATGTAATCACATGCAAGTAACCAAGACATTTTTGTCTGCGGTGAGCAATGATACATTTAATATAACATAGGATAGACTGAGTGAAAACTTCTTTATAAATATAGGCAATTTATTATTCAAACAAGTAAAGCCAAATGGCTAAAACATAGGATAAAACAGACTACTTGCGCTTGGCAATAGCAAACGATGCGATCCAAAGTCCAAGATTTGGTAGGAGAAATTCAATCTTGCCGATGCATAGTGAAGCGTCCCCTCTTACTTCTCGGAGATCACGTGTGGAGCGTTCAGTTGGACAGGCGGGCAGAGAGCGCAGGCGCGCGACGTTTCGAGAGGCTCCTCCTCTCTTTCTCAAGCGTGCTCTGCTAAGCCTACACCTGCTATTTATATACATGCATTGGTAGTAAAAACTTCATTCATAAAAATGCTTTGAGGCCGAGCGTCTCATTCATCCCTATAGGGGCCATAGTGTTTAGGTCATATATCCAACGGGCTTCACGTCTTAACAGACATGTTTCCATTGTTAACCCTTCACTTGCCCTCACCTCTTCCAAGATACACCATCTGAGATCTGCAACCTGGTGGTTAGATTCTTAGAAAATGTCGAGCGACACTGCTTCCCCAAATTTCTTTTTTTGTTGTTCTTGATTATCCTCTAACGATATAATTTTTAGTGGCCAATCTAATGTTAGACCTAATGCTCATTCAACCGAATTTTAGCACTACGTGAGTCTGACCAACGTAGGCCTTCCCCACGGACATTTTAAGAGATAGATGATGTTTTTTGTTATCACATGTATATCCTCTTTTTACATAGATCTTTCTACCATTGGTGGGTTGTTTTACATAGGGAACTTTGATTATTGAGCTGCAGTGTTGGCAATTACAGCAAGGGAACGTTCCCTTCTTCTGTGGGTTCAAGAACAATTGTTTATTTGATACTTTAGTTGTTATTGTACTGGACATAATGTGACTACCTATAGTGCGACCATCTTCTGTTAAATGAAACGGGGTTTATCCATAAATAGGCTACCATATTTACTATCTGATGCCAGGACATGCCAATGTTTAAGGATGGTCTTTTTTGTTATGGTGCTATGTCTATCAAACGTGCTAATATACATAAAGTTAGCCTCATTTTTCTGTGCTTTTTGTTTATATAGTATAGTATTGCGATCTTTTTCTCCTATTTCTCTGGCTATTTTTTAACATGTCTGACTTATCTTAGCCCCTATTTACAAATTTTTCAATTAATTTGGTACATTGTTTCCAGTACAATTCGTCAGTCGAACATATTCTTCTAATTCTAGTAAATTGTCCTATCGGTATGCCTCTAAAAGTTTGGGGAGCGTGATGACTTTCCCTATGAAGAATATTATTCCTTTCTGCTGGTTTAACAAACAAATTAGTAGTGATACCTTGTTCACTTTTTCTGACCTCAACATCGAGGTATTGTATAATGTCCCTTCCTATGTGGGCAGAGAATTGAATAAGAGGGTGTATGGTATTAAGGTAACTTATAAACTCACTGAGCTCTTCCTCTGAACTTTCCCATATAATAAACACGTCATCGACGTACCTATACCAGGCCCTTACTTGTCGGTATCCTACTGATGTAAAGATATGATTTTTCTCCATGGCGGCCATGAACAGGTTAGCATAACTTGGAGCTGCAGGAGACCCCATCGAGGTCCCCTGCAGCTGCAAGTATATATCATCTCCAAATTTGAAGTAATTTTTTGTCAATACTGTTTCTAACAGTGTCATGAGAAAATTAATGAGAGAATTGGTTAAGCTTGGGTCTTCACCAAGAGCCTCTCTGGCGGCCTGCATGCCTTCCGCCAGGGGGATATTGGTGAATAAGGATTTGATGTCCAATGTGCAGAAGATACATGTTTCTATATTGGTTACATTTTCCATGTATCGCAGGAACTGTCCCGTATCAGTAAGTGAATGTTTATCCCTCTTTACTATCTTTTGTAGGAATGAATCAAGATATGTAGCTAAGGGTCCTAGTAATGACCCTATTCCTGAGACGATAGGACGTCCCGGAGGGTTTGAAAGTGATTTGTGGACCTTGGGGACTAAATACAGGACTGGTGTCCTTGGATTGGTACAGGTAAGCATATTTTTAATTTTATTAGTAATTAATCCCTGTTGTACCCCTTCATGCAGTATGTTGTCAATGATTTTAGCAAAGTCACTAGTGGGATCCTTATTCAATTTCATATAAACGTTTGTATCAGACAATTGTGTTCTAGCTTCCTGGATATATTTTTCTTTGTCCTGTATTATAGTAGCTCCCCCCTTGTCCGCTCTTTTTATTACGATGGATTTATTCTGTTGTAACTGTTCTATTGCCTTTTCCTCCTGTGTGGTGAGATTGTTATGTCTATGTTTTTTAATTTTATCCCATTGTTGTAAAACTTCTTCAGTAACTAATCTCTGGAAGACTTCCAGTGATGCGTTACTGAATTCTGGGTCAAATTGACTTTTTTTGTACATTTTATTCTGAATCTCACATTTTTTATTAGACAAAAGATTTGTATTGTGAAAAAACATTTTTAACCGTATAGCCCTGCACAACTTGAAAAAATCAACATTAAAGTCAAATGATTGTAATATCTTTAGATGGAGTGAAATTTAATCCTTTGTTGATGATGGCCATCTGATCTTCTGTCAAATTTTTTGTAGATAGGTTGATGGCCAGCTCTTCTTTATTTTCCTGTTTTATTTCTTTTTTGGTCTTCCAGTGCGTTTGTTGATAGCGCTTTTGCCACAACTCTCTCCAGGGTCCGCGTCCTGGTTGAGGTTTGTTTCCTCTAAAAAATCTGAGGCTTTCGATCCTTTGCGTGTTATGGATCTTAACTGCATTCGGGCCGCCATGGTGCTAAAATTCGGTTGAATGAGCATAGGTCTAACATTAGATTGGCCACTAAAAATATATCGTTAGAGGATAATCAAGAACAACAAAAAAAGAAATTTGGGGAAAGCAGTGTCGCTCGACATTTTCTAGAATCTAACCACCAGGTTGCAGATCTCAGATGGTGTATCTTGGAAGAGGTGAGGGCAAGTGAAGGGTTAACAATGGAAACATGTCTGTTAAGACGTGAAGCCCGTTGGATATATGACCTAAACACTATGGCCCCTATAGGGATGAATGAGACGCTCGGCCTCAAAGCATTTTTATGAATGAAGTTTTTACTACCAATGCATGTATATAAATAGCAGGTGTAGGCTTAGCAGAGCACGCTTGAGAAAGAGAGGAGGAGCCTCTCGAAACGTCGCGCGCCTGCGCTCTCTGCCCGCCTGTCCAACTGAACGCTCCAGACGTGATCTCCGAGAAGTAAGAGGGGACGCTTCACTATGCATCGGCAAGATTGAATTTCTCCTACCAAATCTTGGACTTTGGATCGCATCGTTTGCTATTGCCCAGCGCAAGTAGTCTGTTTTATTCTATGTTTTAGCCATTTGGCTTTACTTGTTTGAATAATAAATTGCCTATATTTATAAAGAAGTTTTCACTCAGTCTATCCTATGCAATTTCAGGGAGCCGCAGTACTCCATTAACTGAGTGTCTAACGATGCAGAGATAATCCATTTAAAACTACCAACATATAATATTGGACATTTAATATAACCTCATACATAAATTGCAACACGAAGTTTGTCATATATCTAATCACATGCACACATTGCAACATTCAATATGTGGGTAGCACGTCAACTGCATTAAAGACACGTATCCGTCGACATTTGTCAGATGTACGCAAACCTCTAACAACCAGCATTTCAATGCCATCTAAACATTTTATAGAGATACAAGGAGGTGATACGTCAGGTCTCATCTTCTCTGGCATTGAAAGAGTGTTTAGACCTATTAGGGGAGGTGACCATCGTAAAAAATTATTGAATCGTGAAACATGGTGGATTTACCGTTTAAGGTCACGTCACCCAGAAGGTCTAAATAAGAGACATGATGTATATTATCAATATTAACATTTACTACTATGATCTTTTGTTTTTAGAGACGTGAAAGTTTATTGTCTGTTTTTCATATGGGAAACAGGGGTTAATTCCCTACTGCTTCCTGTTCATGTGATTGAACATTCCTTTATAAAATGGAGTTGTAGTCTGCATACAACATGCTATGATTAAGGAATCTTTTTCTGAAACGCGTTAGCGTCATTTGCAGTATTTTTGGAGTTACAAGAAATTTTTCTATCACACGCTTTTCATTTATAAGAAATAAAGAATATATTTTTACTAAGAACACCTACCTGGACTCCAGCTAGAATGTTTTCTTTCGTTTGGACTGCGGGATTTCTTCTGATCTGTCCGTGCTGTCTCTGGGGGTGGAACGCCAACGGTGAGCTGTTTTTTCACTTATTTTGGATGCATATGTTTGGAACCTAGTGTTGCATCTTTATGCCAACTCCAATGCAAAAGTGGCATCCATCCTACAAATAATATAAGGACATAACTGGGTCCTAAATAATCTCAGCTCCTAATGGAGCTTTATCTTGTGTGTAAACACTCATGCCAAACATCACAGCAAAATAAGGCTAAAACATAACTTTTAATCATTCAAGCATAAAATGACAAATATCGAATTAATAAATCACAGCACCAAACCTGGAAAAGTAGTTAAAGCCTAAATAGCATGTGTATACATCATCATACGGATGCTATGATATAAATAACCCTTCAAATTATAGGCACAGCAAAAAAAAAAAACAATTTGCCAGAAGATACCTACTACAATGCATATGATATTTAGAATCATAAGAGAATTTACATGATCCCACCAGACAGAAGGTTCTTGAGCCATGTCACCCTTACTCCAGTGTTCCAAATGCGTACAATACCCTGGCAAATGTTGTTGCTGGTGGAATTGCATAACTAAAAAAATTCTATTGGAGGTCCCTGCAAATGGTCCTAAAAGCGGAACACAGCGGTACACAGCAGTCCCATGTAAGATGTGCGGTGCACACAAATTACATATAGAGAGAAAACACAGCTGTACTGTTCAGTCCCATGTAAAATACGTTTGTCACACAGATGTGCAGTCCCATGTAAATCACAGAAAAACAATGTATGTGTAGTCCCACGTAAAATACTTTTGCGACACAGATGTGCAGTCCCACATAAATCTCTTTTGTAACACAGATGTGCAGTCCCATGAAAATCACAGACAGAGCACAACTTTACTGTGCTCTCCCACGTAAATCACTTTTGTGACTCAGATGCGAAGTCCCACATAAATCACAGAGAGAAAACACAGCTGTACTGTGCAGTCCCACATAAAACAAACAGCTGTACTGTGCAGTCCCACAGCTGTACTGTGCAGTCCCATGAAAAAAAAAGAGAGACTGATGTGCTGTCCCATGTAAACACAAACAGATAAAGCATTTTGTTTTGTTCTGCAGATCTTTAGAGGTCAGAGGTGTAATAATCCGCAGTATATATCACTGTGTGAGAGAGACAGAGAAAAAAAAAAATCACCCATCTTTCCCCTGAATGTCAAATGCACATTCTAGTTACAAAGTATGTAGAAAGAGTGAGAAATTTAGATATACACTATTGAGTAACACTTAGCTTTTCACCAATGATTCCAATGACAGCTGATAACTTCTCCCTTCCCCCAGCTCACACAGAATTAATCATTATGTGCACACTTTGGGGCATTTCACAAGTTCTGCTTGGCAACCAGCATAAAAGGCTGCCAAATGCAGGAACAAGACAACCCCTTTAAATAGACTCCTGCTTAAAATTTGGAGTGTCTAAGACTCTAGTGTGATAAGTGCATGTGCAAGGGAAGAACAGACAGTCACACCAATTAGTGTCAGACTAGAGTGCCCGGGGCCCATCAGTGGAATTGATTAGGGTCCACCAGTGGATTTGATTCTTGGGGCCACCTCCGGAGCTGATTTTTGGGGCCCATCAGTTTAGCTGATTCTTGGGGCTTACCCTTACATGTAATGCACATGCCTCTTGCACTCTGCCTCTCTTTGTCTTCCTTCCTCATGGAAAAGCAGCCACAGGCCTGCTATTCTCAGTAGCCCACCATGCCCAAGGGCAAACTGGGTGTGACCTGACTGTAGTGGGTGTGACCTGAGTAGAGCTGGCTGCCTCGAGTGACTCATCAGTCACTCTGGAAGCGGATGTGCTGAAATGAATGCAATCATTCAAGTAGGGAGCTGGAGTGGGAGGATGTTAGACACATACAGTGATAACTATGGTCAGAAGACTTGCATTGTTTGATTGGCTGAATGTGCATTAGGACCTATAAGATTATCCAGCAGCAGTCAGAAAAAAAGTCTGCCTTCTGCTCTTTTTATAGTAGTGGTGCCAGGGTAAAGCGTCATGAGATCGCTGGCATCACTGGATGCAGAGAGTATGACACATCTCCTTCAGAGGCACACAGCTTTCCCATGATCAAAACTGATTGCTATGGGGGATGTGATGTCACCCACCTTTCATGGATGCTACATAGGCTATTCAGTGAACAGGAAAGCTGGGTGATGCCAAATTCCCATATATTAGAACAATATGCCGTGAAGCACAAATAGTCTTTTTGCATTTTTATAAATTTTTAATTCTTTAAACTTTAGAACAATCTTCGCCAATAATGCTATTATCAATCGTTAGCTCAAATATATGCACTTTTCGATATAAAAGTAACAATTCAGGAAAATGTAACCTGGAATCCTCGATGAGGTTTAATGTCCCAAAGACCGGCAAGTATCCGCCATAGGTGTCCGATAATTTCAATCACTTTCAGCAGAGATCATAGGAGCCGCCGGTTGAGATGTCCTCCATAAGAAAACACAACACGCTTTCGGGGGATAACACGCCCCCTTTCTCAAGTGTGAGAAGGATCCTACATACGCTACCTATTTATCCCTCTGGGTGCAGGTGAAAGTAATTAAACAAGCTTATTATGTAACACAGAAAAAACACATTCAAGAAACCTAATAGCTACACATATAAATTAAAATACTATCTAGTACGGTGATTCTATTTAACTCCACAACAGTAATATATAATTACGTCTCAAGTAATCTATATTGACATTATTGTTAACTATTTCGAAATAGAATCCACATATGGAGGAGAATAAATTACAACAATACAATTACAAAAATACCTTCCACAAGCAACATTCATTAAGCCCTTTGGGAGCTAGGGCATCCAATCGATTTATCCAAAATACTTCGCGCTGTAAAAGCCGCAAGTTAGTCTGCATAGGGTCACTGCCCGTGACCTCCTCAAGCACACACCAGCGCAAATCTGAAACATTATGTGCATTCTCATAGAAGTGTCTAGCGACGCCTGATTCACCAAACTTTTTTTGTTTTTGTTGTTTATCCTGAACTGCCGGCTCAACATTACGGGGACATTTCTCCATTCGAGATTTATATAAACGAATTTGAGATTTGTGCTCGTTGAGCCTGATACGTATCATCCTTGATGTTTGGCCAACGTAACATTTGCCACATGGACATTTAAGCAAATATATAACGTTACTGGTTGTGCACGTGAAGAAGCCACGGATAGGGACCGGAGTGCCTTGTGTTGGATGGGCAATGTGATGGCCCTTTATTATACAATTACAATTTTGACACGCAAGGCAAGGGTAAGTACCCCTCTTCTGAGTCTGAAAAAATTGCTGACGGCTAACCTTCTTTTTAAGATCAGAGTGTACAACGAAATTACCGATGGATTTCCCTTTCTGATAAATGAACTTAGGATAAGCCTTAAACAAGTGGCCATATTTTTGATCTTTTTGCAATAAATGCCAATATTTCCTAATGGTTCTCCTAACTAAATTGGCATGAGAATCATACACTGAGATGTATCCACATCTATGATCGCTCTCTCTAGATTTAGGGGCCCGCGCTTCATTGTGTGACAGGGCACCCACCTCCTCACCTATCTTCGAGACTATCTCCTCCGAGTAGCCCCTTGCTGTAAACTTACGAATTAACTTCTCTTTTTGTTGTTGATAACTCTCATTAGAGGAACAAATTTGTCTAGCCCTTAAGAATTGTCCTTTGAGGATTGCATTAATGACGCTTGGAGCATGTTGACTACAACTATCAAGTAAGTGATTTTTATCAATTTCCTTAGAATACAATGTAGTTGATAAATTAATACCCTCCTTTTTGACCGTGACGTCTAAAAAATTGATGGTTTCTCGATTTTTTTCTAATGTGAATACAATCTGCGGATGTACCGAATTGATATATCGCATAAAATCATTCAATTCTTCCTCATTGCCTCTCCAAAACATGCACACATCGTCGACATAACGCAGCCACAAAACTATGTGGCGGCTCCAAAAACTGTGTACAACGTGAGAATTTTCAAAAAATTCCATGAAGATATTGGCAAGGCTGGGCGCGACAGGAGAACCCATCGACACGCCCTGCCGCTGCTAATACCAATCTTGTCCAAAACGAAAATTTTTCTTCAAAATGATGTCAAGTAACTCGAGCAGAAAACAGATAGATCTGTTCGAGAGGCTGGCATCAGATATGAGTCTGTTCTTGATCGCTTGTATGCCTTCATCATGTGGAATACATGTATATAAGCTTTTGACGTCTAAAGTACATAGAAAAGTGTCTTCAGACATATCAATTTTCTCAATTTGATTTAAAAAATCGTTAGTATCCTTGAGGCAACGAGGAAGATCTTTGAGAATTCTCTGCAGATAGTTATCAATATAAACAGCTACTGGTTGAAATACCGACCCGACACCCGAAACAATCGGGCGGCCAGGTGGCTCAGTGAGGGATTTGTGGATTTTGGGGACTAAATACAGCAGTTGGGTGCGGGGGGACTCAACAGTAAGCAATTTTAGTGTACTCGAATCAATCAGACCTTGCACCTCCGCTTCTGCTAGTACTCCATCTATTAATCCTTTAACCTGAGCTGTTGGGTCTTCATCAGTTTTTTCATACACCCCTTCTTCTCCTAGCTGTCTTTCTGCCTCCCTGATGTAGTTAGTCCTATCCATAAGAACAATGGATCCCCCCTTGTCTGCTTTCTTTAGAATTATGTTATCATCGTTTTGGATATCTTGTAACGCCTCCCTCTCTATCCTTGTAAAATTATTATGTTTCAAGTTATTATTTTGCTTCCATTTCTTTGAGACCTCATGTCTAACAAGTTGTTGAAAGGATTCAAGCATAATGCTTGAAACCTCAGGGTCAAATTGACTTTTTCTCTTTAGTCTGTCTGATATATTACTAGACCGGTTATCACTCCTGAAGTACATCCTCAACCTGATTCCTCGACAAAACTTGTAAAAGCTCGTCTCTAAATCAAAGAGGGAAATACTCCTGGAGGGAACAAAGTTCAAACCTTTATTAAGTACATTAGACTGAGTGGACGTAAGAGTCTTAGATGAAATGTTCACGATAAGATTATTGATATTTTCTTCTTTGCATTCCGCTTGATTGGTACTTTCGCCTGTATTCTTTCAACTGATTGTTCGCCACTTGTGGTCTCGGGATCGGTCGCCTCCTTTAAAATAGGTTGCGTGCCCTTCTTTTTAGTAGAACGAAGTGTCATTTGTTTTTGTCCGGTCGATTCAGCTTCAGATGACGTTACATCCGATGTAGATTTAGATTTATCATTATATCGTGATCTACGTGTAAAAGATCTTTCTCTAGCCCAAGTGTACACCTTATTCTGGGCATAGTCTCTTGTGTCCCGTTCAAACTTTCTAATTTTAATTGTCATGATTTGTTCTCGTAGTTTAGCGATATTTTCATTAATCTGCTTAGTAATTTCATCAAAGGTTTCTTGTTTGGTTTCTTTAAGACTCTGTTCATATTGTATGATGTCATCGCGTGTGTTCTTAATTGCAAGATGGAGGTGCTGAACAGTCAATAGCATTAAATCAAGTGAGTAGCGATTGCTCAATGCGAACCACGTGTTTTGATATTGTACATCATCTTTTAGCAATATTGGCATAAGTGAACTCCTAAGTCCTCTTGGTATACGTTGTACCTTTATGTATTCGGTAAGCGTGGATGCATGCAGGTGTAAGCTCAGCTCCTTTTTCCTCAGCGTTTCTAGCTGCTTATTCAAATCATGGGCTGATGCAACGCCTGTAACACCTGTGGGGCTCCAGCTATAGCCTGCATCTTCGGCTTGCTGGAGAATCTGTAGTCTATCCTCATCGGACAGTCCATATGTCTCTGCTCGATTTTCAGTGATTACTGCTATTTTATCAAAGGACATGGTGATGTGCTGAAACGGGGTAAGTAAACAGCTTCAAAAATAAAAATAGCACTAATACTCCATGGTTACAAGCACGGCATTAGCAGGACCCCCCCTGCATGAAAACAGCTATATATTAGAACAATATGCCGTGAAGCACAAATAGTCTTTTTGCGTTTTTATAAATTTTAAATTCTTTAAACTTTAGAACAATCTTCGCCAATAATGCTATTATTAAACGTTAGCTCAAATATATGCAATTTTCGATATAAATAGTAACAATTCAGGAAAATGTAACCTGGAATCCTCGATGAGGTTTAATGTCCCAAAGACCGGCGAGTATCCGCCATAGGTGTCCGATAATTTCAATCACTTTCAGCAGAGATCATAGGAGCCGCCGGTTGAGATGTCCTCCATAAGAAAACACACACGACGTTTCGGGGGATAACCACGCCCCCTTTCTCAAGTGTGAGAAGGATCCTACATACGCTACCTATTTATCCCTCTGGGTGCAGGTGAAAGTAATTAAACAAGCTTATTATGTAACACAGAAAAACCACATTCAAGAAACCTAATAGCTACACATATAAATTAAAATACTATCTAGTACGGTGATTCTATTTAACTCCACAACAATAATATACAATTACATCTTAAGTAATCTATATTGACATCATTGTTAACTATTTCGAAATAGAATCCACATATGGAGGAGAATAAATTACAACAATACAATTACAAAAATACCTTCCACAAGCAACATTCATTAAGCCCTTTGGGAGCTAGGGCACCCAATCGAAGTATTTTGGATAAATCTAATGAATGTTAGATTTGTTTGCAAATTATGGTGGAAAATAAGTATATGGTCAATAACAAAAGTTCATCTCAATACTTTGTTATATATCCTTTGTTGGCAATGACAGAGGTCAAACGTTTTCTGTAAGTCTTCACAAGGTTGGCACACACTGTTGCTGGTATGTTGGCCCATTCCTCCATGCAGATCTCCTCTAGAGCAGTGATGTTTTGGGGCTGTCGCTGGGCCAACACAGACTTTCAACTCCCTCCAAAGGTTTTCTATGGGGTTGAGATCTGGAGACTGACTAGGCCACTCCAGGACATTGAAATGCTTCTTACGAAGCCACTCTTTCGTTGCCCTGGCGATGTGCTTGCGTTCATTGTCACCCTAGCTAGCATGAACTTCTAAAGCTCTCCGGCCTGGCCCCCATTCAACCTTACCTTTCCCCGATGCTTAAAGGGATTGTCTCGCTACAATGATTGGGTTTTAATTAAAAGATCTTTAAAAAACAAGCAGCTTTGCAATATATGTTCATTACAAATGTCCTACTGATTTTTAGTTATCCCTGGTAGTATGAGTGCATCAGCTCCTCAAATCACTATAGCGAATGACCTGTTGATTTTTCTCTCATTGGCTGTCAGTGCTGGTGACTCATCAGCTTCTCAATACAGGTCAGAGCACAGAGCCCCCCCCCCGCACAGATGGGGCCACTTTGTGCTTCTGTAGGGGAGGGGGAGGGCTCTACTCCCTGGCTTCTGGTCTGGTAGTGTGCTGCCTGGTTTAACCCCTGTGTGTGTGCTCCCTCCTGCTCTTAACAGAATGAGAGGCAGAGGTGAGGCTGATCTTGGTCAGTATGATGTGACAGCAGTGTTTGTTTTTACTAAAATCATGAGTGTCTGTGGAGCTTTAACTATCTAACAGAAAGATCGGGGGGCATGTGAAATTTCATATCCCCCCCTTCCTGCTTTTTTTAGTGACCATCTTTTTAATAGTAAAACACTTCACACTGCCCTGTTCTTTTCTATGGGAGGACAGCAGGAAAACAGGGTTTTTTTGTGTTGTTGAATTCCTGAATTTGTATATTAAGCGGGGGGTATAGGAAACAAAATCCCCCCCCCTTGTTTTACAAAACGCTTCACAGACCTTTGGGCTCCTACCACCCCATAGATCACCCTCTCCCTGTTCCCCGCTCGTGGAGAGGACAGCAAGATGGGCCCAAGCGCAGAAAACCCAGTGCGGATCCAGCAGTGAGCAGCCGGGCAGCGACCTAGGCGGGCAACACACAGGGTTAACCCTGGCAGCAACCCCCTCACTCTCCCCCGTGTATAGAATTTTACTGCAGTGGGAGGGGGGAGCGTCTGTGTGCTGGGGGAAAAGGGGGAAAAGGGGGGGAAAGGGGAAGAGGCAACAAGAAGCACCCCCCAAAATTCAAAAATCCTATGATGCCAGACACACTGAGGGAGGCTTTTAAAAACCCATTTTAGACAACCCTTTTAAGCGCTGGAAGAATTGACATGTCACTTCTTTCTGTTGGTGGTAATATGCCAGGGAAAAATGTTTAAAAATCATAGCCCCCAATGATGGGCGTAAATTTCGGGTATTGCAGTGCAAAGTCTGTGTACCCATACCCCTAAAATAGAAAATAGCTCCAAATATAAGAGGTTTCGTTATACATTAAACAAGAATCACATCATTTGTTCATGTTTTTCTCACTTCGAATGAAAATCAGAATAAAACCTTACCCGTTTTTGGGGAGTTAGGATTTTCCAAAAAAATTTTATATTTGCAAATGCCCGAATAATGAAAGATAATTTTTTAAGGTGTTTTTTATTACTTTTAGCAAAGTCCAAAAAGTTTACATACATTTCATCATTTTTGGAAAATTGCCCTTAAATTACCCCAAGTTTGGATATCCTCCACAAGCTTCTGCAATGTTGGGTTTAAATTTTTTTGGCCCCTTTTTCCCGACAGAACTGGTGTAAATGAGCCTGATGTAAGTACCTTGCTTTTTCCGCCTTTTTTCAACTTTGCCCCTAAAAATTTTCATGGGCAAAGGATTGAGATAAACTTTGGATGGCCCCCCAAAACATTGGCTTGGTTTTTCATTAAGCCACTTTTTTTAACCCCGTTTGGTAGTATGGTCAGGTCATTGTCCATTTTGGAAGATGCATTTGCGGCTAAGTTTTTTAAATTCCTTTCTGATGTCCCCGAATTGTTGCTTCGTATTGCCACATAAACATCTTTCTCATGATGCCATCTAATTTTTTAAAGGCACCAGTCCCTTTCCCGCTGAAAAACAACCCCCAAAAACATGATTCGCCACCCCCCGTTTTTCAAAAATTTGGGATGGTTGTTTTTTAGGCCTTTTCAAGCTTCCTCCCTTTTTTCCCCACAAAGCAAACAAAAGGGCATTAAAGCAAAACAGTTTTAATTTTTTAAAATTTTGACCCGAACCCCCCGGACATTTCCCCAAAAAAGTAGGTCTTTAATTCCCGTGGAGAATTTGTGCCAAAATTTAAAAACGGCTTTTATATGTTTCTTTTTGGAGTAATGGCTTTTTTCCGGGAGAGCGGGCCCTTTCGTCCCGTACTCGTTTTAAATGATTGGGTAATTACACAAACTCCCCCCTAGCAGTAAACAGCTGGGCAAGTCTTTTTGTTAAATTGGTTTTAATTTGGGGTTTTAACAGATGAAAAGAGGCCCTTCACTATTTGGAAAAATTTCCCCCCAAAAGGGTTTAACCCAGACTAGAGATGGGCGAATTTTCCCGAAATTCCGGTTTTTTTCACTTTTGCCGAAAATTTTCGGCAAAAAATAAACATTGTTCCGAATTACCCCCTTTTGGGGACCAATCACTTTTTAAAAAAAACTATTTCCAAAGGGTGCACAACCGCAGGGGGCTGTAGAACGTTTTGTAAAAAAAGCTAAAAATTTCAATGGGGGCTTTGGTTTTTGGGCTTCATACAATTTTGTTTTTTAGTTTGAAAACGCAGATACTGTCGCCGCCTTTAAAACGCTCACTATAAAAAATTCCCTGGGCCAATTTTAAAAGGGCAAAACTGACCCAAAAAAAATGGGAAACGGGGAAAGTAGCCTGAAAAAGTCAAAAGCAATTACACTGGAAAAAAACAAGCTGAGGGCTCAGGTGGCCCCAAAATCAGGAAAAAGGTGAAAGTTTGCGCGGGCCCGCCACAGCAAGCACATGAGGTTGGGGTAAAAAGTGGCACAAAGCACAAGTTGGAGAATGGCATCAAAAGCAGCACAGCAGGAAGGGGTCAGAAAAGTGGGGACAATGACAAAAACCCGGGGGTGGGAAAAACAGGAGTAAGGGCCCCAGAGGGGGGACAATGACACAGTGTGGAGGTCAAAGGCGGGACCCCAGCAGCAGCAGAGGTTTAAACCCGTGGCACAATGCCCCCAGTGGTTTTGGGGGGTTCCCCGTCAGTAGCCCCAGCAGCAGCCCTATAGGGTTTAAACAATTTCACAATGACATTCTGGAGGTTGGGCCCCAAAAAAAGGATAGGGGCCCCAAAAGGGGGACAAATGGGGCCGAGGTTTTAGGCAGGCCCGCAGCCATTTGCCGCAGCATGAGGCCAAAAAGTGGGACAATGACGGGGGAGGAAGGGGAACCCCCAGCAGGCCCAAAAGCAAAACAGCATGGGTTTAGAAAAGTGGCACAATTACATTTTTTTGGGGGTTTTTGGGAAAAAACCGGGGTTTGGACCCAGAGTTGGACAAAGACCCCCGTGTTGGGGGTCCAAGGCAGCACCAAATCCCGCAGCATGAGGTCAGACAGGGCACAAAGACATAATTTTGAGGGCCCCCGGCCCCCCCGCCCACAGGGAGCAAACATGAAAGGGCCAAAAGGTTTCCCCAATGAAACCCGTGTGTAGGTCAAAGGGAGCAGCCACACAGCACATTAGGCAGGACAGTGGGGACAATAAAACAGGTTTTAGGGCACGGGGCCCCCACAGCAGCAGCAAAGAAAGGTTCAGAAGGGGGCACAATGACAAATTCCCCCCGAAATTTGGGAAAAAACAGGGGTAAAGGGCCCCCAAAGAAATTTTGGGGCAAAGACAGAAGGTGGGGTGAAAGGCCCGGGAGGAGCAACCAAACATGAAGCATAGAAATTTGGGACAATGGGCCCAGTGTGGAGGGGCAGGACGGGACCCCCCAACAGCACTAAGGTTTAAACAGTGGGCACCAAAAAAACCCAACCCCTGGAGGGCCAAAAAACTGGAGTAAGGGCCCCAGAGGGGGGCAACCAAAAAACAGAGAAGGGGGGTTGGGCGGGGGCAGGAGGGAAAAGCATGGAAAGGGCAGAGAATTTTGGGACAATGACACCAAATGTTTGGGGGTCACGGGAGCCCGCCCAAAAGCAGCAACATGAGGTCAGAACCCTGGGGACAAAAACCCCATTTGGGAGGGGGGTGGAAAAACCAGTCCCCCGGTTTAAAAAATGGTTGGTGGCAAATGGAAGAAAACTGCAGCCCGATTGTGGCAAACAGGCGGGTTTGGGGGCAATTCCCGAAATTTGGGGGTGAAGGGAGGTTTGGGTTGGAACCCCCCGAAATCAAAATTTCTCACAGTTTTTTGGGTGCTGATGGTTTGCCGACGCCTAAGGCATTTTGGGGTTGGAAATCCTGCCGATCCACGCTATTCATCTTGGGCAAAGGGCCCGTCGTTTTTCCCCATTTTCCCCCTGGACAAGCGGGTTCTCCCTTTGGGGAACATGGCCCCCCCCCCGCCCAAATGAATACCCGCTTTTTGATGCCACACTTTCTGGCCAGGGAGAACAGCCTTTTTCCACTGCAAACTCGGCAAGTTGCGGCCACAAATCCAGTTTGGCTGCCCCCTAGTCCATCGGATCTTCTTAAAATTGGGGTGGCCCGAGTGCTTTCCAAGTAGGGCCCCCACCTGTTGGTTCAGGTTTTTGCTCCAGGGCCTGGGTGCTGGGTGCTGCTGGGGAAATTCCCCTCCTCACTAGGCGGGGGTAAAGGGAAAAGCTGTTTTCCAAATCAGTTTGGAAAAATCCCCCGAACCCTTTGGTTTTGGGGGAGCTGAATTTGGGGGCGGTAAACTGGCCTCCGAACCCCCCCCCCCTTCCCCCCGGCCCCCCGCGGCAGTAAAATTTTTCCCGGGGGCGGGCCAAAAAGAACCCCCCCGGTCAAACCTGTCAAAGGAGGGGAAAAAATGCCTGCACATTTGGCAGCGGCCAAATAAATTTCGGAGGATTTCCCTAAAAGTATTTTGAGTTTGTTTCCCCCCTCCAGCACTGGGAAAAAGGGCCCCCTTTTGGACCGGTAGCGAGGGTCCAAAAAGGGGGGAGGGGCCCCAAAATAATTTTCCCCCTGCCGGAGGGGGCTCCGAGGGGGCCCCCGCCCCCATCTCCATGTAATACGGCACGGTGCCTTTTTCGGGTCCCTCTGCCTCGTCTTCCCTTTATCCCACTACCCTCCTCCAGCGCCCTGCTCCCCCCTCTCTTTGTCACCGGGTAGAAAAAACCCCCTAATTTCACCAAAACAATTTTTTCCTGCTCCAAAAGTCCTCCCCCCTCCCCCATTTTTAGTTCCCCCCACCGGACTCATTGGGCCGGGGAGAAATTTGGCCCCCAAAACTTCCCGTCCCCCTGCCCAGACAGTTTTTCAGCATCTTTTCCCGGACAAGAAGCAGTGTAAAACTTTTTTCATTTCCCCCTAGCCCTGGCGACTGACAAATGACGTGGCCTCCCCCCGAATGGGGCCCAACAAACGGCAGGTGTTCCCCGCAAATTTTTTTCTTCCACTGCAGGGCATCAAAGTTACACAGGGGATACTCCTGTCCCCTGTATCATCAAAAAAAATTTTTAAAAGGGGCCTTTTTCTGGGTTTAAAACAGTCGTCCAACATGTTCAGGCTGGAAATTCCAAAGGTTTTAAACTCGCATAACAATTTTTTTTGGGGGAGGGCCCTTCAGCCGCTGCAACCGAGGAGGGGGGTTTCCCGACTTTTTGGAATGGATGAAGTGCAAATTTTCAAAATTTTCCTGGCCTTTTCCCGAATCTTCGAAGATTTGGGGTTTAAAATTCAGGAACCTTTTTCACAACCAAATTTTAACACTTGCGCCTTTCAGGGCGCATGGACCATCCCCCCTCCGTGCAGGGGGCGGCCCCAATGTTCCTCCCATTGTCCGTCAACTGGTTCCGATTTGCATTGGGCGGAGAAAGCCACACATCGATTTCTTGCTGCATGACGCGGAGCAGTTCCTCCCCTGTGTGACTTCGTTCGCCGGGGCAAGCCAGGTGTAGAACTGCGTGACACCGCTGTGCCCTACACATGTGGTATGATGGAGCAGTACTTGTGGAGGCTGAGATGGTGGTGGTGGTGGTGGAGGAGGAGGAGGCGGACATTCGCGCAGGAGCCGCAGTTTTGTTAAGGGAAACATATATATTTCTAATGCTTTTGTAATGAAGTTTGTGGTGCAAAAACATTACTACACATATAAGCTTAGCTGAACAGCAGAGATATTCTAAGAGGGGCGCCTGCTTCCTGAACCACTCCCCACCATGTGCCAGCATGGACCGGGGTGGAAACCCATGACCATATCTGGAAAACCCAATCAACTAGTGCCACATTCCTGAAGACTGCAAGAAACAAAGGAACTTAGCCACGCCCTGAAGCCAGTTTGTAAAAAACCATTGTATTGTAATAAAGGCTCTCTCTTCTGGGTCTGCTTCACACTGAGGAGGAACTCATATCAGCTCTGTGCCTGATGTAATTTCTTCATGCCGGCAATCAGTTTTTCAATTTGGACAGCAGTAGTCATGCAGTGTACCCCTGAACCCAACATTTGGCGCCCAGTAAGTGGGGCAGTACCAGACGGGACGCATGTCCTTGGGGGACCTGACGGTGACCACCTGGACTTTCCTCGGACTGTCCAAAACGGGAGACTGATCACCTCCACTTAAAAACATGGTAAGTCTTCTGGTTTTCTTATTGAAATTTTGTAGTTGCCTGTGTATTTGGACGGTTCCAGGTTGGGTGGGGGTGTTTGTCCGGTCAGCCCGGGTTTCTGGTCGGCCGCAGAGCGTTCCGCTGTACTGTCTCTAGAACCTGATCCCAGCTCCCCGAGCCTGCCTGACTACTGTCTGTGTTGGTAGATCCTGCGGACAAGGACTGACAAGAGGGTTTAATTTGGAAATCCTACCTAGATTGGGCTTGATGCTGTCATTGCAGACTGGGAAAATGAGTAGGAAATTCTAGCTAGACTGAAGCACATGTTGCTGGTTGCAGACTAGAGGAAGTTTGGCGAGATTGGATACACAGAGGAGATGTTGACTTTTACAGCCTAGACAAGACTCTAGCTAGATCAGGACAGCACCATTGCAGAGTAGGGGAGAAATTCTAGCAGAAGGGACTCCCAGCTAACCGGTAGCTCGAGAGGGAGGTACGCTAGGACGTGTGTGTTTAATAAGCGTTAATATGATTAGGTTCCTCAAGTTTATGAGGGGTAAAAACGGCCCGTTATAGGGCTCAGTCAGTCTGCAGGATCTAGTGGGGGGAAAGAAAAGAAGCATGTTAGAGAAAAAAAAGGGAAAAAACCCATGTAGAGAAGGTTAAAAAAAGTTAATGAACATGTGTGGTTTTCACCAGGAGGTTAGACTTCAACTCAATTGTGAGCTTTAGCTGTGAAAGACAACAAGGGAGGGCTTGACGATAGCAAACTTTTAGATGCTGCATTAGCTTGGAAAAAGACAGCTGAAGAGATATCAAAAGAAGGGTGGTTTCTGAGAATGAATGTGGGGATAAGAAGGAAATGTTCTTGGTTATAAGTATTGTCCGCTAAACAAAATTGTCCACCCCCTTTATAATGGAGCTGATTCTAAGTGCTGGGAGGTCCCAAAATTGTGGCCAGCAAAATCCCCCCCCTGCTGAGTTTTTGGGGTTGCATGTGGCAGAGGAAGTCCAAATCCTGCCCCTTTCCTGTACCAAAACATTTCCATGCCTCTGTCCCTCCCACTACCTCTCTCACTCCCAACAACTCCAGTCATTTCCCCTCATCACCTGATGGTCATCTGATCCTGTCCCTTCCGGCCCAAAGGGCTTACCATAAGAGAGTGCAGCGGGATAGTTTTTGTCAGGGGGTATCAGCTAGGTTTTGTTAGACCAAGGAAGGATATCAGTATCAGTTTGTATATAAATTTGCATCTATTGTATAATTTATAATTCTGCATGTGCATGGTCATTATATGAGAGCAGTTTTTACGGGCTCCTTAAATTGCAGGGATATGTAGTTCTAGAAAAGCTGCAAGGGTTACATTGTTTCATATTTTTTAACTGAATATAGGAAATGTTACTGTTTGATAATGTCACTGACATGCTTGTGCTTTATTTTAGGGGGTTTAAATTTCTGATATATTTGATTTGAAAAATGAACTAATTATCCTTAAGTCAGATGATGGTGAAGTAAATTCCTGATTATAAGAGTAACATATTGGAGTAGACGTCTTTATAAATTGGGTTACAACTAAAAAAAAAAAAAATCCACGTGGTATTTACTGAGCTCATTTTAATATCTTGCATTGTGTGAAACATTTTATTTTGACCTTTATTTCAGGGTTGGTTTTTATGATATAGCCAGTTTCCAGCAGGCACGACGGACGCCAACTAATAAATACTTTTTTTTTCCCCCTTTCCCCCAAATGTTTAACTGTCTGCGGGATGTGATTAAATTGTCTGTTTATTTGCAGGAGTAAAGAAGAGATTTCTAGTGATCGGAGATCTCATGAAAGACCTCAGTGATATCATTTTTTTTTTTTTTTAAATAAAGCCCCGGGGTATATAAAGTTAACTTTGAGTTTTTGGGTTTTTTGGGTTTATTTTTGGTAGTACTACCACTCTATTACTTTTTAGTAAAGGTTTTTGTTCAACCAGAGTAAAAACTACTGCGCAGTCATTATTAGAAAATCATTTTTGTTTTATTTTTTCCTTTTTGTTTGGAGCTCCAGCTGATGAAGAGTTTAATTTTTCTTTTTGAGAGGAGAATGTGCAATTGTATGAATTGGGTCATTGTCCTTGTTTGTGTTTGATTAATGTTTGTATGTCTGTAAATCCCTATTCATGAATCCTTATGCATTGTTTGCAATTGCAGATAAGGCCACAAAGCATGTTTACCTAGCAAAAGCAGGGAGTTTAAAGACAATACTGTGACGACTGATCAGAGTTAATTATATGATAAGAGGTTTAGGTTAATTTTGTTTCTATTAAAAGTCATATGAAACCATCGGAGGATACAACACAGCGAAATACTTTAGAGCTCATATAAGGTGTATGAGAGTTTATATGTTTATATGACATAGAAAGCAATTTAAGGGTTTTATTCATGACAGATTAGATGAAAGCAATCTGAGGAGGGCGGTTTAGGCCAATGCAGATAATGTTAATTGTGAAAGAAAATCATGAACTATGTGAAATTTTATATTATATTGCATCACACAAATAAGAAACATGAGCTGTTAGAAAATTTAGTGATAGGAGAATGTTATATGTTGCGCCACTACAGAGTGAGAAGAAGGATAATATGATTTGTTTTGTTCTTTGTGTTTTTATGTTGATATTAATCCAAATGCCAATATATGAGTTTTATAGAAATCGTATTTACATAGTAGTTAGATTGTCATGTGATGAGAAGTTTTATTATTCTGAAGTACATTCTTGCTGTGTCAGAAAGCTTCAAAGGCCAATACGGGCAGAGTTTCTTTTTTTTAATTATTTTTAGTTTTTATTACTGGACATTCATTCACTGCAGGGGTTTTAAAGATCGAACTGGAGGAGGGCAGATTATTCTACTGCTCTTATGTGACTGAGTATATGTGATTGAGATTAAACAGAGTGGGCCTTTTCCACCCCACCCCCGCACAGCACAGGACAATTGAAATGAATGGAGTCATTGTTGTGCGATTACCCACAAGGATTCAAGTTTGTTTTTTAAGGTTCATCTTCACACAGATTGCCAAGGGGCCAGGAGCCCGAAGACTGATGGGGATTACGAAGGTGCCAGGAGCTGCCACAAACAACAAAAGATATCGCAAAAGAGACCAGTGTTGATCGCCAAAGTCTGCACAAGCCACCACGTCTGCACCAGTGTTGATCGCCATGTCTGCGCCAGTGTTGATCGCCATGTCTGCACAAGTCGCCATGTCTGCGCCAGTGTTGATCCACGTCTGCGCCAGTGTTGATCGCCATGTCTGCGCCAAGCACTGACCACTGACCGCCCCGTTTGCACCGGCATTGATATAGCTAAGGGGCTCTGATGTCTGCACTCCTTCCCAAGTCCTATCATTCTTGTTGTTTTACAGTCTATGAAGATATAAGACTTCTTTCAGACTAAAGAGAGAGCTTTTACACACAGAACTATTTTTATTTTATTTTTCACTTTTTTTTTCAGCCTATAACCGTGGCCAATGTTGTTTTCTGCACTTTGCCCAAAAATGAATTTAAAGGGGGATGGACCAATGTAGGATCCAGATGATTAGAAGGAAAGAGTAGGCCTGTCAGGGGGAAAGCCCAAAATACAAAGGGGGGTAACTCACATAGGAGTTGGCTCATCTCAAACCTGGTGAAGCATCCCACAACCCTTTCCCGCCCAGCTTTGGCAGGCACAGGAGGGTTTTGGATTAGGGGAAGAAACAATGTGAAACAAACTCAGGTCAGAGTGTAATAATGTTTTAGGGGGGATTGTTAAGGGAAACATATTTTATTTCTAATGCTTTGTAATGAAGTTTGTGGTGCAAAAACATTATTACACATATAAGCTTAGCTGAACAGCAGAGATATCCAAGATGGCCCTGCCCTTTCCCGAACCACTCCCCACCATGTGCCAGATGGACCTGGGTGGAAACCATGACCATAATCTGGAGAACCAATCAACTAGTGCCACATTCCTGAAGACTGCAAGAAACAAAGGGAAATTAACCCCCCCTTAAGCCAGTTTGTAAAAAACCATTGTATTGTAATAAAGTGCTCTCTCTTCTGGGTCTGCTTCACCATGGGGGAGGAAAATCATATCAGCTCTGTGTCTGATGTAATTTCTTCATGCCGGCAATCAGTGTTCAATTTGGACAGCAGTAGTCATGCAGTGTACCCCTGAACCCCAACAGTTTGACAACGTGGAGGAGAAAGCGGTGTCTCCTGTCCAAGTTGTTGGTGTGCCTGCGCCGGAAGCACATTCACCCAGTGGGCCGTAAAGGACTTGTACTGGCCCTGACCGTAGTTACAGCTCCAGACGTCCGCGCTGCCGTGCACCTTGGAACAAACCGATAAGCTCAAGGACTGGCCCACCTTCTGTTCTACATATTTATGAAGTGCTGGTTTCTGCCTTTTTGGAAAAGAAATTACGGCTTGGAACTCTCCATCTCGGCTCGGCACAAGCCATTAGTTCTCTGAACGGTGCAGAGTCCACCATTTGGACAGGGAGGGACTGCAGCACCCAAAAACTTGGACAGAGTATGGTCAGCTTCTGCACCTTAGGATGGTTGGACGCATTACTGTTGTCTCTTTGCAATCGCCTTGCTGACGGGCTGGTGCCAGAGTAGCGAGGAGCAGGAGCATCTGGACGGGAGAGGGTGTCAAAGAGAAACAGCTCCCTTTTTGCAGAGGTGGTGGAGCCCTTTACTGGCTGCAATGGCATGCGTGCCACTGGGCGCTTGCTGCTGCTGTTGCTGCGGCGGCAGGATGGACCACCACCCTCTGAGCCACGTTTCTCCCAGGCCACGGATGGTGACCCTGCATGTGTTGAAGCAGGACCGTGGTGCCAACGTTAGCTCCCTGGGCACGCTTCACTTTCTGCTTACAGATTCTACATATACCCATATTCGGCTCCTCCGGTGTCTTAGCAAAGTAACTGCACACCGCCGAGTATCGGATTTTACCGCCAACGTCGCACTGAGTGACTACTGCCGCCGCTGCCTCGCTGAGCCCCCTGTGCCGCCCTACTTTCTGGACCTGCGCAAGCGGGTTTTTTACCCCGTGGCCGCTTGGCTCCGACTCACACTGTGCTATTCCTGTCTGAACTCACGGCCACAGAACCCACTTGCTGGCTGGCCGCTCCTGACGCGCGAGCTGACGCCATCTTCTCCTGACGATGATAAAGCCCTTGCTCACCCGGCTCCCAAGTGCGGTCGGCTACATCTCATCTATTTGTGTTTCATCAGTCACTGTCTGGTCCCTAATCACCGGTCTTGGTATGCAGGAGGCTGACCCATCACAACATGACCACCCACCCCCCCCCCCCCCCCTCCCATGCACTCTCAAATCTATAGGTTTGCTGCCTACCGCAAGAAGCAGGGGATATTGGCCCCAATTTCTTCGCTGCCAAGTAGCTGCTCTGACCTGCCATCCTCCAAATTGTTTCATCCCGCTATATAGTGGCGTGAGCTCAGACCACATAGTATATCTTGGCTGAGGGAACCGGATGGGGACAGATGCGGGTTTATGACAGGTTGAGGGCCGTGCCCGCTCCCAGGCCATTACCAACTAGGGTTGTGTCTGACAGTTCCCAACCGACTCTTGGCTGGGGTTGGTCAGATTTGTTCATCTGGGAGGAAGCTGGATGACTAGTCACCCAATCAAGGAACCATTTGTTGCTGAACAACACAAGGCCACTAGATGACAGCTGGCAGTTGTTGGCCTCACCGAGTGACACCGCTGCGACGTCCCCTTTGCTGTGCTGCGACTGGGCTGCTCCAGGAATATTTGTGCCATTGAACTTGCAGAGTGAAGAGCCGGCCACCTCTCTGTCCTGACATACTGTTTGTTCTAAAATGTACAGACACTGTTTGATGAAGATATCTGTATATGATAAATACACACCTGTATTTGACTCCAAATAACCCATAAGAGCTTGGGAAAACTTGGATATAAATTGCGCTCCACAAATGGGCAGGAAAAAATTGACTTGTATGTGCCGTTTAAAAGTCTGTGTATTTTTACTGAATTAAAAGCACAAAACAGGCTTAATTAAACCTTCGGATATGAATTATGCTACAGAATTTCTTCTGTGGAGGTGAAAAACAAAGTTTCTTTTACTGAGTACAACCTGCAGAACAACGTTAATTAACCCTGGATGGTAACTTGCGCAAAAGAATTGAGCAGAATTGAGCAGCACAAACTACTTGCTTTGTAGCGTGTGTTACAATTGCGTGTTTTCTACGCTACACAACAAGAGGAAAAAATTGTAATTAACTTTGCTTGTGAATTATGCTACAGGAAAATTGTAATTTTTGGCGGTGAAAAAGACGGATTATTTTTGTCACCACAGCAGAAAAACATCGCTTAATTAACCCGGATGTAAATTGCGCAAAAGAATTTGAGCAGCCACAAACTACTAGCTTTTTAGCGTGTTACAATTGGTTGTTTTCTACGCTACCACAAAAGAGAAAAAATTGTAATTAACCTTTGCTTGTTAAATTATGCTACAGGAATATTGTAATTTTTTGGCGGTTGTGAAAAAGACGTTTCTTGGAGTCAACAGCAGCAGAAACAACGCTTAATTTACCCCTGGATGTTAAATTACGCAAAAAGGAATTGAGCTGCCACAAACTACTGCTTTGTAGCGTGTTACAATTTGCGTGTTTTCTACGCTATACAACAAGAGAAAAATTTTTAATTAACTTTAGCTTGTGAATTATGGTACAGGAAAATTGTAATTTTTGGCGGTGAAAAAGACGGTTTCTTGGAGTCACCACAGCAGCAGAAAAACGTCTATTAATCCCTGGATGTAAATTGCGCAAAAGAATTGAGCAGCCACAAAACTACTAGCTTGGTAGCGGTAGTTACATTTGCGTGTTTTTCTCCGTACACAACAAGAGAAAAAACATTGTAATTAACTTTTGCTTTGTGAATTATGTACAGGAAAATTGTAATTTTGGCGGTGAAAAAGACGGGTTTATTTTTGTCACCACAGCAGAAAAAACAAAGCTTAATTAACCCTGATGTAAATTGCGGCAAAAGAATTGAGGCAGCCACAAACTACTAGCTTTTTAGCGTTGTTACATTGCGTGTTTTCTACGCTACACAAAAAGAGAAAAAATTGGTTTAAAAAAATTAAACCTTTGCTTGTAAAATTATGTACAGGAAAATTGTTAATTTTTGGCGGTGGAAAAAGACGGTTTTTGGAGTAGTCACCACAGGGGCAGCCTGAACAAGCTTAATTGACCCCTGGATGTAATTACGCAAAATAGAATTGAGCAGCCACAAACTACTAGTTTGTAGCGTGTTACAAATTGGCGTGTTTTCTACGTACACAACGAGAGAAAAAAATTGTTAATTATCATTTGCTTGTGAATTATGCTCAGGAAAAATTGTAATTTTTGGCGGTGAAAAAAGACGGTTTATTGGAGTCACAACAGCAGCAGAATAAACAATCGCTTAATTAACCCTGGATGTAAATTGCGCAAAAGGAATTGAGCAGCCACAAATACTAGCTTTGTAGCGTGTTACAATGCGTGTTTTCTACGCTCACAACAAGAGAAAAAAAATTGTAATTAACTTTGCTTGTGGAATTATGCTACAGGATAATTGTAATTTTGGCGGTGTGAAAAAGACGCTTTCTTGGAGTCACCACTGCAAGCAGAAAAACAAGACGCTTAATTAACCCCTGGTAGTAAATTGCGCAAAGAATTTGAGTCAAGCCACAAACTGACTAGCTTTGTAACGTGTTCAATTGTGTGTTTTCTACGCTTCACAACAAGAGAAAAAAATTGTATTAACCTTGCTTGTGAATTATGGTACAGGAAAATTGTAATTTTTGGCGGTGAAAAAAGACGGTTTATTTTTGTCACCACAACAGAAAAACAACGCTTAATTAACCCACTGGATGTAAATGCGCAAAAAAGAATTGAGCAGCCACAAAACACTAGCTTTGTTGCGTGTTACAATTGCGTGTTTTCTACGCTTACACAACAAGAGAAAAAATTGTAATAACTTTGTTGTGAAATTTATGCTACAGGAAAAATAGTAATTTTAGGCGGTTAAAAGACGGTTTTTGGAGTACCACAGCAGCAAGTAATACGCTTAATTAACCCTGGATGTAATTATGCAAATTTAATTGAGCTAAGCACAAACTACTAGCTTTGTAGCGTGTTACAATTGCGTGTTTTTACTCTACACAACAAGAGAAAAAATAGTAATAACTTTGCTTGTGAATTATGCTACATGAAAGATTGTAATTTTTGGCGTGTGGAAAAAGCCGCTTTCTTGGGAGTCACCACAGAGCAGAAAAACAACGTTAATTAACCCCCTGGAATGTAAATTGCGCAAAAGAATTGAGCAGCACAAACTACTAGCTTTGTAGCGTGTTACAATTGCGTGTTTTCTACGCTACAGACAACAAGAGAAAAAATTGTAATTAAACCTTTGATTGTGAATTCTGGCTACAGGAAAATTTTTATTTTTTGGCAGTGTTGGAAAAAGACGGTTTCTTGGAGTCACCACAGCAGCACAGAAATACAACGATTAATTAACCCCTGGATGGTTAAATGCGCAATAAATAATTGAGCAGCCTACAAAACTACTGCTTATGTAGGTTGTTACTTTGCGTGTTTTCTACGCTACACAACAAGAGAAAAAAATTGTAATTTAACTTTGGTTGTGAATTATTGTAGCGGAAAAATTGTAATTTTTGGCGGTGAAAAAGACGGTTTATTTTTGTCACCACAGCAGAAAAACAACGCTTAATTAACCCGGCTGGATGTAAAATTGCGCAAAAGAAATGAGCACCACAAACTACTTGCTTTGTAGGTGTTGTAACAATTGCGTGTTTTCTACGCTACACAAACAAGAGGAAAAAATTGTAATTACCTTTGCTTGTGAATTATGGCTACAGGAAAATTGTAATTTTTGGCGGTGAAAAAGACGGTTTCTTGGAGTCACCCCAGAAGCAGAAAAAAAACGGCTTAATTACCCCTGTGTAAATTGCGCAAAAGAATTGAGCAAGCCCAATAATACTAGCTTTGTAGCGTGTTACAATTGCGTGGTTTTTACGCTACACAACAAGCGAAAAAATTTTAATTAACACTTTTGCTTGTGAATTTGGTACAGGAAAAAATTGTATTTTTTGGCGGTGAAAAAGACGGTTTCTTGGAGTCCACAACAGAGCAGAGAAAAACAACGCTTAATTAACCCCTGGATGTAAATTACGCAAAAAAGTTTGAGCGCACAAACTTACGTCGCTTTGTAGGTGTTACAATTGCGTGTTTTCTACGATACCACAACAAGAGAAAATAATGATAATTAAACCTTTGCTTGTGAATTTGCTACAGGAAAATTGTAATTTTTGGGGTGAATGAAAAAAGACGGTTTCTTGGATTCACCACAGCAGCAGAAAAAACAACGCTTATTACCCCTGGATGTAATTGCGCAAAAGAATTGAGCAGCCACCAAACTACTAGCTTTGTAGCGGTTACATTGCGTGTTTTCTCGCTACACAACAGAGAAAAATTTGTAATTAACCTGTGCTTGTTGAAAAATTTGTACAAGAAATTTTATTTTTGGAGGTGTTAATGACGGTTTCTTGGAGGTCACCACAGCAGCAGAAAAAAAAATACAACGCTTAATTAACCCCTGGATGTAAATTGCGCAAAAGAATTGAGCAGCCACAAAACTACTGCTTTGTAGCGTGTTACATTGCGCGTTTTCTACGCTAACAACAAAGAGAAAAATTGTAATTAACCTTTGCTTTGTGAATTATGGTACAGGAAAATTGTAATTTTTGGCGGTGAAAAAAAAACGGTTTATTTTTGTCACCACAACAGAAAAAACAACGCTTAAATAACCCCTGGGATGTAAATTGCGCAAAAGAATTGAGCAGCCACAACAACTAGCTTGTGTAGCGTGTTACAATTGGTGTTTTCACGCTACACAACAAGAGAAAAAAAATTGTAATTACCTTTGATTTGAATTATGCTACAGGAAAATTTTTATTTTTGCGGTGAAAGACGGTTTCTTGGTAGTCACCACAGCAGCAGATAAAACACGCTTAATTAACCCCTGGATGTAATTGCGCAAAATTAATTGAGCAGCCACAAACTACTAGCATTGTAGCGTGTTACCATTGCGTGTTTTCTACGCTACACAACAAGAGAAAAAAATTGTAATTAACCTTTGCTTGTGATTATGGACAGGAAAATTGTAATTTTTAGGCCGGTTGAAACAAGACGGTTTTATTTTTGTCACCACAGCAGAAAAACAACGCATAATTAACACCTGGATGTAAAATGCGCAAAAGAAATGAGCAGCCACAAACTACAATCTTTTTATCGTGTTACAAATTGCGTGTTTTCTACGCTACACAACAAGGAGTAAAAATTGTAATTAACTTTGATTCTGAATTATTGCTACAGGAAAAATTGTAATTTTTGGCGGTTGAATGAAAAAGACGGTTTTTGGAGTCACCACAGCAGCAGGAAAAACACGCTTTAATTAAACCCTGGAGTAAATTGCGCCAAAAGAATGAGCAGCCACAAACTACTAGCTTTTGTAGCGTGTTCAATTGCGTGTTTTATACGCTACACAACAAGAGAAAAAATTGTAATTAACCTTTGCTTGGTGATTATGGTACAGGAAAAATTGTATTTTTTGGCGGTGAAAAATACGGTTTCTTGGAGTCACCCACAGCAGCAGAAAAACAACGCTTATTAAACCCCTGGATGTAAATTGCGCAAAAGAATTGAGCAGCCACAAACTACTAGGCTTTGTAGCGTGTTACAATTGTGTGTTTTCTACGCTACACAAGAAGAGGAAAAAATTGTAATAACCTTTGCTTGTGAATTATGCTACAGGGAAAATTGTAATTTTGGCGGTGAAAAAAACGGTTTCTTGGAGTCACAACAGCAGCAGACAACGCTTAATTTACCCCTGGATGTAAATTACGCAAAAGAATTGAGCAGCCACAACTACTAGCTTTGTAGCGTGTTAAAATTGCGAGTTTTCTACTCTACAAAACAAGAGAAAAATTGTAATTAACTTAGCTTGTGAATTATGCTACAGGAAAATTGTAATTTTTGGCGGTGAAAAAAGACGGTTTCGTGGATTTTAGAGTAACCACAGCAGCAGAAAAAACAAGCTTAATTACCCCTGGATGTAAATTGCGCAAAGAATTGAGCGCCACAAACTACTGTTTTGTAGCGTGTTACAATTGCTGTGTTTTCTACTCTACACAACAAGATAAAAAATTGTAATTAACCTTTGCTTGTGAATTATGCTACAAGAAAATTTTAATTTTTGGAGGTGATAAAGAGGGTTCTTGGTGTCACCACAGCAGCAGAAAAACAACGCTTAATTAACACCTGGATGTAAATTGCGCACAAGAAATGAGCAGCCACAAACTACTTAGCTTTGTAGCGTGTTTACAATTGCGCGTTTTCACGCTCACAACAAGAGAAAAAATTGTAATTAACCTTTGCTTGTGAAATTTATGGTACAGGAAAATTGTAAATTTTTGGCGGTGAAAAAAAATACGGTTTATTTTTGTCACCACAACAGAAAAAAAACAAGCTTAATTAACCCCGGATGGTAAATTGCGCAAAGATTGAGCAGCCACAAATACTAGCTTTGTAGCGTGTGTTCAATTGCGTGTGTTTTCTAGCTACACAACAAGAGAAAAAATTGTAATTAACCTTTGCTTGTGAATTATGTACAGGAAAAATCGTAAATTTTTGGGCGGTGAATGAAATAGACGGTTTCTTTGGAGTCCACCCACAGCCAAGCAGAAACTCAACGCTTAATCTACCCTGGATGTAATTACGCAAAATGAATTGAGCAGCACAAACTACTAGCTTTGTAGCGTGTTACAATTGCATGTTTTCTACTCTACGACAACAAAGAGAAAAAAATTGTAATAACCTTTGCTTGTGAATTATGCTACATGAAAAATTGTAATTTTTGGCGGTGTGTGAAAAAGAGGTTCTTGGATTCATCCACAGCAAGCAGTAAAAACAATGCTTAATTAACCCTGGATGTAAATTGCGCAAAGAAGTGAGCAGCCACAAACTACTAGCTTTGTAGCGTGTTACAAATCCGTCTTTACAACGCTACACAACAAGAGAAAAAATTGTAATTAACCTTTGATTGTGAATTATGCTACAGGAAAATTTTTATTTTTGGCGGTGAAAAAGACGGTTTCTTGGAGTCACCACAGCAGCAGAAAAACAAAGCTTAATTAACCCCTGGATGTAAATTGGGCAAAATAATTTGGAGGCAGCCACAAACTATAGCTTTGTAGCGTGTTACCATTGCGTGTTTTCTACGCTACAACAACAAGAGAAAAAATTGTAATTAACCTTTGCTGGGAATTATGGTTACAGGAAAATTGTAATTTTGGCGGTGAAATTAGGACGGTTTATTTTTGTCACCACAGCAGAAAAAACAACGCTTAATTAACCCCTGGATGTAAATGCGCAAAAGAATTGAGCAGGGCCCCCCCCCCAACAAAACTACTAGCTTTGTAGCGTGTTAACAAATTGCGTGTTTTCTACGCATAACAAACAAAAGAAAAAAATTGTAATAAACCTTTGCTTGTGAATTATGCTACAGAAAAATTGGAAATATTTGGCGGTTGTTGAAAAAGACGGTTTTTGGAGGTCACCACAGCAGCAGAAAAACAACGCTTTAATTAACCCTGGATGTAAATTGCGCTAAGAATTGAGCAGCCAAACTACTAGCTTTGTAGCGTGTTACAATTGCGTGTTTTCTACGCTACACAACAGAGAAAAAAATTTGTAAAATTAACCTTTGCTTGTGAATATGGTACAGGAAAATTGTATTTTTTTGGCGGGTGAAAAAAGACGGTTTCTTGGATTCACCACAGCAGCAGAAAAACAAACGCTTATAATTAACCCCTGGATGTAAATTGCGCAAAAGAATTGAGCAGCCACAAACTTATCTAGCTTTGTAGCGTGTTACAATTGTTGTGTTTTCTACGCTACACAACAGAGAAAATTTGTAATTAACCTTTGCTTGTGAATATGTACAGGAAAATTGTAATTTTTGGCGGTGTGAAAAAAAAAAGGTTTCTTGGAGTCACCACAGCATGAAAAAAACAATGCTTAAATTTAACCCCTGGATGTAAATTGCGCAAAAGTATTGAGGAAGCCAAAAATGAAGAGGTATTTGTATTGTAAAACGTGTTTCTTTAAATGAATACAACAGGAACTGGCTTAGATCCCCTGGATATTCATGTGACTATGAGCAGATTAGCATTAAAATGTAATATGCAGCAGCAGTGGACGCACACTGGACTTCAGATCCAATACCCCAAAAAATCAGAAAATGAACATTAGAGAAGCAGTCTCTGAGACAAGCTGAGACACCCACAATATCGCTGTATAAAAATCAGTCTTCGTAACAATCAGCGCGGCAGCACCTTCCTTGATCAGTACAGTGAGGCGGTATGAGCTCCAGAGTCGCGCCTGGAGCTATATATAGTGCGTGGTGACGTCACAGGAATCCCGCCTGGTCTCTGATTGGCTTCATCTCTGCACTATGTCATGCTGGCTATGCCCTTTCTTTCCCCTTCCCAGAGTGCTTGTGGCCCCATGTAAGCATGTGCTCGCTGCCATTTTTTTTTATCAATAAAAGCAGCACTTCGTTCACCTGAAGTACCCCAAACTTCGACTTCGTTCAGAAACCGAAGTTTTCCTGAAATTCTAAACTAATTCCACTTCGTTAGAATCAATTCGCCCATCTCTAAAACAGACTTATGCAAGTCTACAATTCTCTTCCTGATATCTTGGCTGATTTCTTTAGACTTTCCCATGATGTTACACACAGGAACAGTCGCGTTTTGGTGTGTATAATTTAATTATCATCCACAGTGTGTCTGAATTAACTCTGTATTGGCAATAAACCAGAAGAAGCTTCCAAGGACCTGACATCATCATATGGGCTGTCCCAAATTGTTTAAGATAGTATCCTGATTGTATGTAAACTTATGACTTTGCAGAAAGTAATAAAAATGCCTCAAAAAATTATCTTTCTCTCATTTTCCGGCATTTGGAAAATATAAATAATTTTGGTTCCTAATTGATCTAAAACTGGTAAGGTTTATTCTGATTTCATGTCAGATGGGGAGAAAAACATGCATATGTGTCTTTTTATATAGTATGGTACAATTTCAGCTGTTTGGCAAAAAGGCAGTGTGGCAGTGGACTTCCTTGTGATGCATAGCATACTAGTCACTCACAAGCAGATCTACTCTGCTTGTCCAGGATTTTTGACAAATATCCATGCAGATAAAAAACTGGGTCTCTTCTGCTCTGAATTTACATAAAGGGTATAACTTAAAAATGTGTTTTATGTAAAGGGTTACAGATCCTCTTCAATTAATTTTATTTTCTGTTGAAAGCATAGTAAATTAGCATTGAACGATCCCATTCCTATTGGTTTTGTAACCAAACAGCACTGCAAATTATTTAAAGATTGTTATTTCATTTAACGTTTCAGGGTCATAGACTCCGTTTTACAGGGGAAGCTCAAATACGATTTTTCTACATCTTGGTGTAAGGCTCTTCTCATGTCTCTGCTCCTAAAATATAGACTTGGGGTTCAGCAAAGGTGTGGCCACATTGTAGATAAACAGATGCCAGCTGGTTCGCGTTCCTTGAGAACTATTTCCTTGGGCATATAAGTGAAGTTTCCAGTGCCATAGAATTTTGTGACTATAAGAAGATGTGACAGCACAGTAGAAAACCAATTTCTTTACTTTCTGAAGAAACTTTAAATATAGTGAGACAATGTAAAACATATGGTGCATTGAGTAGTGTTGAAGCGATTTGCGTTGGCCTATCGAGAATCGATCGATAGTCGATATCGGCGCAATCGATAAGGTTTTTCGATAGTGAGCATCGATTATGAGCGATTACATAAAGTCTATGGGAGAGCAACCAACCCTTTCATTATTACACCCAAACAAGGCAGGAGAAGCTGAAATTAACATCCACAACAGTCAAAATGGATAGTGGCTACAATCTTAGGCAAACAACTTAGGTTATAAAAGTCACAGAAAAAAAGTCACAGACCATTCATATCCTGTCTTTGTACCACGCATGACCCTTAAACCTGGCATCCACCCCAAATTAAAAGTGCCAGAGGCAGTATGATTTGAACCATCATGTTACTTGAACTGGAATTGAATATCCCTGTTTTTTTTTTTTTTTTTCCTTGGAACACAGCTGAGCCGAAACTGTAATGACCCAGATTTAAAAAGTGCCGCAAAAAAGGAAGTCTTTCAACCACCAACTTTTTAGTGAAACTGGCCATAACTATATCTGTTCCTGTTACCGCAGATTGACCATTAAACATGTCTGACCCACAGTTTAAAAAGTGCCTAGAAAAAGGCGTCTTTCAACCACCATTTTAAGTTTGAACTTGGCCATATACTGTCCCTGTCCTGGGCCAAACAGTATGTCCATTAAAACCTGTCTGACCCCCCAGATTACAAATGACGAGCGTGCCGGAAAAGGAGTCTTTCAACCCACCATTTTAGTTGAACTGGTCATTGACTAGAACTGTACTGTGCCCACAGGCCATGACCAGGGCCGGAATTACAGTGGGTGCGGTGAGAGCCCAGGCTGGCGTCCGTCATTATTAACGCGCAGGTTTAAAATGCCCTGATGAGCGAGCAACAAAAACTGTCGTGCTGAAGCGAGGAGTGGGAAGCGGAAGTGTTGAGAAATACTCCAGCCTTCCTCAGTAACAGTCAAGATGGGTAGCGCTTGCCCCTGTATGAGTGCGGACCAATTGAGCTTCACTGGATAATACTGGTGGTTAACGCTCCGTTACACGCCAGGTGCCCTTTTGTTGGCTTCTTTTTATCATTTTACTCAACGTGCTGGAAGGAAAATTGTCTCTGTACTTTGTTCTCTTGTCCGTTGCTCCATAACTCCATGTCTCTGAATAACCTTACATCTGGTCAAGTTTTCCTGTACCTCCCTTTGTACAATTCAGGGGAATTTTTTTACCAGCTATTTCATGTACAAGCAAGTTTTTTAGTAGTTTAATTCTTAGAAAGAAAACACATTTTAAAATAGGATGGAATCCCACCATGTCTTTGTTTTTTTTTTTATTGTTTTAAAAGGGGTTTGTTAAATACGGGGATATGTATTTAAAGATCTTAAAAAAACAAGTCATTTTGCAATATGTGCCCATTAACAGGTCCTACCATTCCTTTTCTGCAGCACATCCCCCTTGGCCACTCTTGCAATTGTGAAAACAAATGTCTGTTAGAAACAACATTTTTAGAATGGGACTGTATATGCTGTGTACACAAAATCCCCCAAAAATTAAAAGCATGCCCCTTGAGCATTTGGTCAATTTTTGAAAAAAATGTCTGTTAGAAAAAATTTTTTAAAATGGGGACCTGTAGTATGCTGCATTTCAAGCAAAATGCCCAAAAAATTAAAAGGCCCCTTTGACCCTTTGTAATTGTAAAGAAAAATGCTTTAGAACCATTTTTTTTAAAAGGACCTGTTTATTTGCTGAAAATTTTCAAAAGCAAAAAGGGGACCCAAAAAAATTATAAAATGATTCTCACCCAAAATTTAAAAATTGTGAGGGAGAAATGCCACTTGAAGCCCTTTTTCGTTAAAAGGACCATAATTTAGCTGTACTCACGAACTGCCCCCAAAAATTATAAATATGATTTCAGCCACTATTAAAAATTGTGAGGGGGGGAAAATGCCACTTAGAAGCACTTTTGTTCCAAAGGACCATGATTTTTGGGCTGTACTCACAGCAAATGACCTAAAACCATTGACAATGCGAAAATTTTTAAAGATAAAGTGAGTAAAGGGAATACGGTGTTGTCATAAACCTTGCTGTTTTTACAGTCTCCTCCAGCAAAACCAGAAAAAATAACTTTGGGAAAAGAGAAAAAAATTGCAGTAAGAAATGTATTTTTAAAAAAAATTTTCAAGGGACCATTTTGTTTGAAAAGGAATGTGAATAGATGGGAATAATCGGTGACCCCGGCATTGGGGCCACAACATCATCAGAGTTCCCTGCCTGATTCATCTTGAGAAAGTCAAACGATCACATTATCTTGGAAGCCGGATGGTTTGTCTGTAATGACCCTCCAGCTTGTGAAGGTCCCCTCAGAAGCGGGGCTGCTGGGCAGGGACAAATCTTGGGTGAGAGCCCGTCGGGCCTTCTATTTTTTATACCCCGAAGTCTATTGGTGTCCCGGAAACAAGCAAAAAAAATCGGTGTTGGGGAAAATAGTCGTGACCATGATCTTAAAGGCT